>JAVJIF010009850.1:0-138464 GCA_038442645.1 Agave tequilana
CAATTGTAGGAGCCAGGCGACGAGGCTTTTTCGCCAGCGACTTCCTACGGGACCCACTCCCCCGCTTCCTCTTGAAGTGGACCTCAGAGTCCCCTTCTTCCATTTCTTCTACACGATGTGGGGAGGATGTCCCCACCACGCCAGAGCCAGCCGCATGGGCATCAGCTTCCATCCACGCTTCGAAGCAAGGACTGCCTGCATCAGAGGCCTCGCTGTCCTCCACAGCAATGAACTCCTCTAAGCCAGGGACGCGGACCCCGCTTTCCTTCTTCTCTCTCAGAGCCTTCCGCCTCATCCGATGAGAAATCAACCTCACACCGAACGATTAACATTGAACCCAGGAGGTGTGAGTTCGAAGCCGCATACCATCGGCAGAAGCATAAGGTTGTCCGAAGGCCGGGTTCCCTCAACGGCGTGCGTAGCCACGCCCCAGTGCCATCCGCGGTAAGAACCGCCAAGCACGAGCCCCATCAATGAGGCTCCCCATGAAGGCCAGATCCGAGTTGGGATTGCCTACGTACATTGGTCGTACCCAAATTGGCGGGGAAACCGGCTCGGGATGTAGGGTTCCAGGTAGCAGGTATCCCCGCTCCTATACAGCAAGTGCGAGGGCCGGATGTTGATCAGCCACTCGAAAACACCCCGACTCATGGGAGGGCGCCCCAACTCATCTCGAAATTCCTCATTGTATCCGGTATCCCGAATACGAGGAAAGCAAAGGAACAAATTATAGGCGTCATAACGACGCACCAACTTACGGGCCTCGGCCACGTAGGTCTTCAACCACGAACGACCTTCGAAGCGCGGAGGAGCGCCGTTCGAACACCTTGTGGAGGGTCCGCTCCAGCTCCAATCAAAGAGGGGCAGTGTAAGGCGAACCACGCCATCAAGTAGGTATATGGTAAACCTATCCGAGGATTAGGTCCATCACAGGGCAGAACGGCACCCTTCCCTCTCCTTGACGCTGGTGGTCTGCAGAAAGCCTCCGTTAGTGCACGAAGGCCCCTCTGAATACAACATACCATGGCCGGGAGAAGACCCAGACGGTGACCATGGACTAAGCGGACAGCAGGCAGCAGGACACTCGGGTGGACAATGTCACTCGAGGAAGAAGGCACGACGCATTTCTTCAACCAGATGGATAAGAAACCAGCTAACAGCGCCTGCCGAGACATAGGCTGACGAGCCTGGTGGTGAAAGCTCCGAAGGACATCACCTTCCTCATAAGGACCATCGTCTTCTGTCACAACGATGTCCCTTTGAGCATGCATTTCCATTCGTTTCAAGATGCCCCCTCAGCAACTCCGCGATGAGCTGCTTCAGGAGCATTCCTCAGATCTGGGAACAGATAGCTCCCCCAGCTCTTCAAACTCTTCGAGCTACCCTTGCCACCAGTGTGGATGCTGGAACAAATGTGCAAGTGGCACATCAATTCCGATAAGTCTCGAGCAAAGCAGGCTCCCGCTTCTCCAACAGAGCCAACTCCGCCTCACAGGGAAAGTACTCTTCGTACGGAAGAGATCCGAAAGGCAAAGCAGACATTTCCCACATCTCGTGCAAAGCCATGCCCAACTCGCCAACCGGGGTGAAGAAGGTCTCCGAAGCCGGGCAATACAACTCGAGAATGGCGTAGAAGCACGCCACCTTTATCTCAATGCCGTAGCAGGTCGCCCTGACGGCCTCATGGAGGTTTAACCTCACCAAGTCCTCCTCGAAATGGCGAGGATATAGTTGGTCAACTCAGCCCACCATCCCTTGCGAGGATGAACCCAACCGGGAGCCCGGAAGTCAGTAGCAGGGTAGTTCCCGTCAACCGCGCAAACTGGGTCCTGAAAGTCTGCGCCTCAGCCGATTCTCTCCCACAGGGAGTTCCCGCGATACCTTCCCAGGTATAGCCCTATTATGCTGAGGGGAGCGCCCGCCCTTGAATAGCCGTACTGATACGACAACCTCCCAATATGGACGGATTCAGCGCTTTTGCTCACGCCCCAAGCCATCTTCCAAGCCTGAGTCACGGTCTCGAAGGAGGATAAAGGGAAGTGCCGCTTAGTGGACGAAGATAAAACTTCTCGCCATCCAATTGGAAGATCCACTGTCCTTCGCCTGCTTGCAACTGGCGATCGGGATCAGGTGCAGCATCCCCGAATATGAAGTCAGGTTTTCTGTAAGTCTGACGGTCGACATCCTCAAGCGGAGCAGTGGTTAAGATACTCCGCATGGTCTGCGGATGACCGCCTTGGATGAGCGTATCCCGGACAAGAGAGCTCCGCTCGCTAAATAAAGAAGCCTCTCCATGGAATCGCAAGCTGATGCTACCATCTGCTCTACTGGATAACCCGAATAGACTGTTCGGGAGACCGGAGGTGTAATGCACTGCAAAGACATGAATGAGCTATGATTAGTTCATCAACCAAGTGGATATGAAAACATAAAAATTCACTAAGGTATAGCCTCGCTCAGCGAGCAAGGCCAGCAAGGCAATAGCTTCGATGAGGCTTGATCTCGAGGATGAAACTGCATCTTCGCAGAAAAACATCCAAAGCACAACTTCGCTTAAGCAGGAAGTGGTATAGCCCTGAGGGCATTATGGTCAAAAGTCATCATGACTGAGAGGACGTATTCAAGTCCTGTTCCTCAACAGGATGGAGACTGCCCGAGTTATGGCTTCGTGCGGAAGCCCAAAGAAGAACTGATCAGTTCTTAATTCCCTGGTGCAAGCAAATAGGGAAGTTAAGGAAACGAGTTTCCTGATGAGGACAGATCATATTCGATCGTCCTAATGGCCAGATACCGACTCCAAACGAGGAAGACCCCATCTCTAATCTGGGAGAAGAGTCTCTTACCAGTGACAGGTCGCTCGATGACCGGAGGAGAGGGCCCTCCGCTGCAGAAGTCGCTGCTTCTTTTCCCGCTCGTCTTTTGGGCGCCATCGAAGAAATGCAAGAGTTCTCAAAGTACTCTGAGTAAAGGAGGAAGAAAAGATGGAAAGACAGAAACTTCTCTGAAAAAGGAGATCTTTTTTGTTCAGCCCGATCGGGCTTTTATAGGCCAATCAGCGCCTAAATTGAGGCCTCGAAAAAAGGGCACATGCTGCCGTTTCGAATTAATTCGAAACATCGCCCGAAGCGCCCGAGGCGCTTTCCCAAGGGGCGACGGTTCAACCCCACTAAGGTTAACTTCGCACAGGAGCAAAGTGCGGACTTCGCACAATCCTTCAAGGGCTTAGCCGAGAGGCTTACCTTAGCCCTCCAAAAAGGTGCTGCTCGCGGGACATGCCAGTCTCACGAAAATCATTCGAAGAAAGGACTATGTCCTTAGCTCCGCACACAGTTTAGCCCAGCTATGGCCAGACTCTCAGTGAAAGCAAGCAAAAAATCAGATGATCGGAAGATGAACATTCATTGATTTAAAAGGAAGGGTACATTGATATTACATCAAAGTTGTGTTTCATACAATACATCCAGTTGCCCAACAGGATCATTTGAGGCATACAAGCGGTTTTATCTAACCAAATCAACGGGACAGGAAAGGCCTTCCTCCGGCAAAAGGCCGTACCCTTCGCATATGAACAGATGGTGCCACAGGGACACGGTCATTATTCTCCACAAAAAAAAAAAATGGCAAACCTTGCCAGGCCATTTTTGTTGAAGCCTGGCAATAAAAACCTATCGCCGCCAACACGATAGATCACGTATAATGGGAATCGGCAGTGATACCAGTGATCTAACGGGCGCGATACCCGCTTTCCCGAAGAGGATCGCCCCCAAAGGCCACCAAAGTTGAAAGTTGGCAATGATGCCAGCGATCCCACAGGCGACGCCCACTATCTTTAAGCGGATCATCTCCGGTAAAAGCGGCAGCCAGCCTCACCTCAGAACGAATCATCACGGATAAGAGGCTGCCAACGGCCTTGGGACACGCACCCGCTGCCCCGAATTGTTCCTCCTGCTTAAAAGTAAAGCTTCAACCGGGGAAGCATAAGGCAATTTTATGGTTCCTTCCATCAAGTCACAAGATTGGTGAACATAGCCCACTGCAAGGCAAATCAGAACAGATTAGCAACTAATCACAGGAAGAGCTACAAAGAGCTAAGTCAGGTTCTTTGGGTCAAAGCAATCCAATTTCAGTCAAAGCAGAGGATAAGCCTCGCCTGTACGGCAACCAATGGGCTGGCTCAGCAAACGCCAAGTCCTAGCCTCACCTATATGGCAAAGTCAGACTGATCTTGTGAGATACAGTCTCAACATTCACCAATATGGCAAGACCAGCTCAACTCTTGAAGAGACCAAGTCCCAAGTCCTGCCTGCGTAGCGGACTTAACATGTAGTGAACAAATCAAGATGATAGCTTCACAGAAAGCTATGATGAGTTCCTTCTCTGCAGCAGCCAATTGCAAGATGGAGAACAAGGGAAGCCAGCCAATCCCTAAAGCAGCAAATCAAGGGAGATGAGTTCCCTAAAAGCGGTGAAGTCTCTGAATGATCAAGACTTACCGGTCCTTGGCCGGATAAGAACCAGAGTGGGTTTTCCCACTAATTTAGAGATCTGAGTATATCTCTCAACCAAGAGGAGAAAACAAGCAGGCCATTTCTCTTCAGAGGACCTCAAGTGTCCTATTTATAGCCCCATGGCCTGAGCACTCTCACCTCAAGCGTGGAAGCTCGAGTGCATTCAAGGCATTTATTGCGCCTTGATGGAAGGGACGGTTTTCCCTTGGAACCGTGTAAAGGGAGAAAACGTCTCCCTCATAAAAGGCACTTATGGCGCCTTGAAAAAGGAAACATCCTCCTTTGGTAAGGTGCGACCGGAGAATATCTCCCTCGAACGGCGCGAAAGGAGAAATGATCCTCCTCGTAAATCAGCCTATGACAGTTGGCTTTGAAAAGGCAACAGGAGTTCCAAAGCGAACTTATTCCCAGAAGCCCAGATGCGGAGCTACCCGTGCGCGAAGCTACTCAGAGTCACGATCCAGTGCAATTCTTCGGCAGATTTATCCCAAAGCAGGATTGAAGGCGAGGCTGAACTCAACCATCATGGCGACGTTCATATTCCACACACCATTGATCACAGCAGTTCAAAGTGTTTCGAAGTTTGGGCTATTGCAGACTTTCGAAAACTTTGAAGGGGTCTTGTTGACACTTAAAAAAGACAAGATTCCTATTGGTCTGAACAAATCTCAATACTTGTTGACATTTACAAAGACAAGTGACAGACAAGCTGAAGACCAGTTTTCACCCATCTCCAAGGGACAAGGAAGCAACTTGGACTCCACTGATCCAGCAAGAACAAGTGAACCCGGATTGTTTCTAAACAGACCTCAGCAGGTCTAAGGTGCTAGCACTTAGCATTACATTAGCCCAAGGAGATAGCCTCGATTGAGAGGCTAGCATCATCCAATTTCGCCAGGAAGCTAATTGACAGCTTCGCCGAAAAGCCTCTTTTCGGATATCGCCAAGGATTGCCTTTAGCTCCGCTATGAGCTTCAAAGCGGGCAGCTCCGCTATTGATCTACTACGGTCAACCTTTGACCAATCAAATCTCCTGATGAGATTGGATTCAAACAAATTAAATCCAATCAGGATTCAAATATGGCAGGTGATTGCCGCTATCTCTTGACTCTCTTGAAACGAGTAAGAGGATCAAGGAGAATCTCCCAACATATGAAAAGGATCAAAACAGATCAACCGACCTGCCAAATCTAGCTCCGCAGAAGTTATCTTAGCCTCGCAGCAAGGCTACTTTCTAAATTCAAACAGATTCGGTTCAATCTGTTTCCATATCTTCAAAGGGGACGATTATACCCTTGCTTTCCCTATAAATAGCCCGCCAGGGGCACAAGGAAAGAGAGATCGATTGGATCGGGAGAGACTTCCAGAAAAAAAAAGAGAGAGGACTCCACAAGCAGAGGCTTCTTTACAACGCACCGTGCGTTCTTGAATTCAGAGACTCTTTAGAGAAATACTTCTCTCTTCAGGGTGGCGATACCCTAAGCACCTCTTTTCCTCAAGGAATCTCCGAAACCAGGCGAGAAGGAATTCCTTACAGAAGGCGGTCTTGAGAAGTAGCAAGAGGGTCCTACCAACCCTCTATTCTCTGATTCCCGGAACCAGGCGAGAAGGGAATCTCATCGCTCGCATCGTCAAAGGGACAAAGTGGTCGCGCGCTGACCAGACTCCTCTATCGCACACTTCTCCAGAATCTCTGAGGAGATCTACTTGTAATCTTTTTGAAGAATACTTGTAATTTAGCTCCTTAAACTCTTTTATTTGTAAGTTTTCCCATTTGCAATATGATGAAAAACACGCACTTAACAACTATTTTTTCTTGCAAGGTTTTTAGCGACTACAAGTGTTTTTAAGCAGCAAGCTTCTCTAACAGCGACATCGAGTGCTTTGAGCTGCAACCCATACTTAAGTATCTTTGAGCCATCAACACCTTCCTTTAGAGAAAGAAACATATTAGATCTTCTTGAACCCTGAACACATTTAAAACACTTGGACTTGATTAGTACTAAATGACTACATACATTTTGTTATCATCAAAATAAGAAATCGGTGATTGTAACCTTGAACCAACAATCTCCTCATTTTTTATTATGACAAATATATGAATTATTTAAAATAAAGAAAGGAAAGATCTTGGAAAATCTCCCCTTAAGTTATACTATCTACTAAGTACAAGAAAATATTATGAATTTAAATAGATTTGTCAATATAAGCAAGTCGCACATATAGGCATATATCGAGAATATACCAATTTAGAATAATATACATAGATAGCCTACCATCTTTCCATTCTTTCTTCCTCCAAAAAATTATGCAATGAGTGATGACAATAAATCAAACCATTGCATATGAGCATGGAAATGGATATACATGATACCAAAAAAGAAATCAAAAATGCAAGTTATATCAAATATCATATCATATCAAATAATAACTCAAATACTTCACCCCTTTTTGTCATGCATCAAAAAGTGTGTGAAACAAATATGAAACCAAGAGAGATACCAAATAAAAAACACATGTTGATTTGCAATTTCAAAATACTTGAAAAACATGACCACATTAATTTAAAGTACATGAAACCATATGATATAATGTGAAGCAATTTCAAAATTTATGAATCCATAGTGCAAACATTTAACTCACCACAATCTATTATAATTTAGTGATTTAGTAAAAATGTCCTCAAGTTGAAAATCGGTAAAACATAATCAATTTCAATATCTCTTTTCTCATAGTGATCTCTAAGAAACCGAAATCAAATCTCTATATGCTTGGTCTTACTATTTGATTTGCATTTTGGGTCATATGAATAGTACTAGTGTTATTACAAAATATTTTAATATAGTCATAATGCAAATCATAGTCAAGGAGAGTATGTTTCATCTAAAGGACTAGTGCACAATAAGCCCCGGCTGCAACATACTCCGCCTCGCGCGGTTAGGGCTACAAAATTTTGTTTCTTGGAAGACCATGAAACTAGACAATTACCTAGAAATTGACAAGTTCCACTAATGCTCTTCCTATCCACTCTACAACTGGCATAGTCAACATCTAAAAAACTCGTCATTGAAATTATCCGATCTTTGGATACCACAAGCCCATTCCTATAATGCCCTGAAGATTATAATAATGCGTTTTACCGAAATCAAGTGGGACTCCTTAGGACAAGATTGGAATCTAGCACAAGACTCACACTAAATATAATATCCGACCTACTAGTCATCAAGTAAAGCAAACTACCAATCATACTTCTATAGAGTTTAATGTCAACGTTTTTATCTTGCTCATCCTTGTCAAGCTTTGTTGTGATAGTAATGAGAGCCTTGCTTATCTTTACATCTTCAATTCTAAATTTCTTGATAAGTTCTCTTTTGTATTTAGCTTGGGTTATAAAAATCTCATCACTCTTTTGCTTAATTTGCAGTCCAAGGAAATAGTTGAGCTCTCCTATCATAGACATTTCGAACTCTTTCTTCATACATGATTCAAAATCCTTACAAAGTATTTCTTTATTATACTCAAAATGTTATCATTGATATAAATTTGCACAATTAGGATATCATTATCTATATGCTTTGTAAACAATATGGTGTCAGCTTTACCTTTTACAAAATCATTTGAACCAATAAAAGTAGAAAGTCTTTTCATACCAAGCTCTTGTTTTAAACCATATAAAGCCTTCTTAAGTTTTAAAACAAACCCGGATGTGTAAGGTTAACAAACCGGGGGTTGTTCAACATGCACCTCCTCTTTGATAAAATCATTTAAAAATGCACTTTTAACATTCATTTAAAAAAGCTTAAAATCTTTAAATGAAGTAAAAGCAAGTGTCATCCATATGATTTCAATACGTGCTACGGGTGCAAAGGTTTTCTCAAATCGATACCTTCTATTTGGGTGTAACCTTAGGCTACTAGCCTAGCTTCATCATTCTTATAACATTTTCTAACCAACTTATTCCTAAAAATCTATTTAGTACCAATGATTGGTCTATCATGGGATCTAGGAATAAGTTGCCAAACTTAGTTGTGCTCAAATTGATTGAGCTCTTCTTGCATTGCAAGCAACATGAGTTGTCCTTAGCTTCGAGGATATTCTTGAGCTCAATATGAGAAGTAAATACAAAATGGCCACAAATATCATGAAGTTTGGAGCGAGTAGTTACCCCCTTAGATACATCACCTTTGATGAGGTTCTTGAGATGATTTGTAGCATATCTCCAATCCTTTGGAAGTGGTTGTGATGGCTCCACTTTAACTTTTTGAACTTCACTATGTTCCTCATCTTTTGGCTTGTCTTCTTGCATTGGTGAGTCCTTCAATGATATTTTCTCTATGTCTTCACCTAAGAAATCAATTTCTACAATATTCTTCACAAAATATTAGATTCCTCAAATTTGATATGCATAGACTTTTTAATAGTTAAAGTAGACTTACTGAAGACTCTATAGGCCTTACTAGTATTAGAATACCCAACAAATATAGCATCATAAGATTTGGCATCAAATTTACCTAAATTATCTTTAGTGTTCAAAATAAAAATATTTACAACCAAAAACTCAAAAAATATGAAACATTTAGTTTTCTCAAATAGTAAATCTCAAATGGAGTTTTGGAAGTATTTTTGTAAAAATAAATTCTATTTGATATGTAAAATGATGTGTTTACGGCCTCGGCCATAGATATTGAGGGAGTCCGTATTCACTATTCATTGTCCTAACCATCCTTGAAGAGTGTGATTCTTCCTTTCAATGACTCCATTTTTTTGTGGAGTTCTAGGAGAAGATAGTTCATGTTTAATTCTATTTTCTTCACAATAAATTATAAAGGAATGGTTATGAATTCACCATCTCTATCACTCCTTATGCGTAAAATCAAAAAATTCTTTTCTTTTTCAACTCTTTTTCTAAAAACAAGGAAACACAAAAAAGTCTTATCTTTGTGTTTCAAAAAGAAAACCCATGTAAATCTTGAGAAATCATCAACCAAAATAAAAACAAAACATTATCACTTAGACTTTTGGTTTTAGTTGGACCAAACAAATCCATGTGGATCAACTCTAATGATCTAGATGTCATGATATCCTTGATTGTTTTGAAGACTTGGTTTGTTTCCCAAGTTAGCAGCATCACAAATGCGGTCCTTTTCAAACTTCAAGTAAGGAATTACCCTTCACCGATTTCTTAGAGTTAATTCTAGAAAGATGGTCAAACGAAATATGGTCTAGTCTCCTATATCATAACTAAGAATCTTCTTTAAAAACATTTAAACAAGTAGCATTGCAATGTGGTTTAGCATATCAATCATATAAACACTGTTTTCATGAAAATAAGAAAGAACACAAATATTTGTTTTCTTATCTAAAATATCGTAAGTGAAATCATCAACAATTATTTTAAAACCTCAAGAAATTATGCTTGAGACCTTTAACCAAAACAATATTTTCTATTAAAGGAGATGAGCCAATTTGGATACTTATACTAATGATTTTGCTCTTTGAATCATCTCCGAAGGTAACGGTGCCAACTTTATGATACCTTAATAGGGTTACAATTATCCCAAGTTATGTGTCTTGAGCAACTGCTATCAAGGTACCGCCGCTCCCTACGTCTTAGAGCCTTGGTGCGTACTTATATCAAGTAAAGAATTTTTTGATTTTAGTATCCATATTTTGTTGGATCCTATAGTGTTAGTTCTTTGAACTCAAACATGATCATTTGAAGCATTTATATGATCATAATAAAACTTAGCTAAGTGATCCTTTCGGCCATAATAGGTGCAATTATAAACTCTATCATGCATAAATGCATGATGTGTATGTGTATGGTGAGCATGTGAAGCATGAGTATGCTTAGTGTGTGTGTTATGTTTAGCATATTGTGTGTGACCATGTTGTGCTTGAGGAGTATGGGCATGTGTAGCATGAGAAACATGAACATGTTTCTTTGGAGTGTGTCTTTTTGAAAATATGGCCTCTAATATAGTCTTATCTAATTCACATTTTTTCAAAATATTTTCTAAAATGTTAATTTTTATTTTTAAATTAGAAATTTCTTTTTCGTCAATTAAAAAAACTTGGCTTTACAAGAAACTTTGTGTGCCTCAAAATCTTTTTATGTAGCAAGAAGTGTGAAGATAAAACATCTTTTTCTCTTGAAAGAACAACAACTTGATTTTAAAGAATTTCATTCATTTTTAAATATTTCTTCTTAAAAAAATCATAGTTGTTAGACAATTCTTCAAAATCCTCACCCAATTCATCCATAGTTAATTCACATTCATCAAGTGAAGGTTCGGATGTTACCTTCGGTGTGTTGTCATTTGCCTGAAACACACCTTTGCCGTATCCACTTCTTCTTCAGATTCACTCTTCGAATCTCATGTTGCTTTGAGGGCCTTCTTTTTGTAGGGCTTCTTTGAGCTAAATGGCTTGCTTTTGATTTTCTGGCATTCCGCAACGATGTGTCCCAACTTCCGACAATTGAAGCAAATAATCTTCTGCCCCTCCTTCCCTTTCTCGTCTTCTATTGTTGAACTTAGTCTTATTGTACATCCTCCTTACATTTTTTACTAGGAGGGAGAGGTCTTCATCTTCTTCATCGGAGATAGTAAGAGTGGACTTGAAGGCAATTATCTTTTTCTTTTATGGCGCCATTTCTTCTCTAGCCTTCTTCTCCATCTCATGGGTCTTAAGATTGCCGATAAGATCGATGAGCTCTATCTCTTCTTTGTCATTTAGCTCATTCAATATTGTAGCCTGACCTCCCATAAAGGTGGTAGTGCACGAATGACCTTCCTCACAATAGAATCACTTAGAGAAGTAAGACCATTGGTGATTTTAGTGAATCTTGTAACTATGTCATCAATGGAGTCATTTTCATGCATGGTGAAATTTTTATATTGGGAACACAAGAGACCAACCTTAGTTCTCTTGACTTGTGAAGTTTCCTCGTGAGTGACCACAGGTGTAACCAAATCTCATATGTTGATTTGCAATGAATGACCCTAGCTATGTCGTCATCATTTAAGACTTGAAGCAATGCATAGTGTGCCTTTGCATTGGCATCAAATTCCTTGGTGGCAATGTCGGACCAAGTGTCCTCATCACCAACGGGTACACTAAGGGTTTAATCACCGCCTTTGCAACCCGCTTCCTAGGGACTGCAAGAAAGCGGTCATCTTAACCTTCCATATGGAAAAGTTAAGGCCATCAAACTTAGGAGGGGTCTTAATTTCTTCGGCCATTTTTACTATTGTGGATAGAAAATGAAAATGTAAATGAAGTGATTAGCAATTAGGATCTCTCTAAGGTGATTAAATCAAAATCTAGAGACCAAGGCTCTGATACCAATTGAAATACACCTAGAGGGTGGGTGAATAGGAGTAATGCTAATCAAATGCGGAATAAAAACAATCTATGATAAATATTGCAAACTGGTTACTCAAAACGAGAATTAAAGCTGAATTTCCCGTGAAGGGCTCTAGAACTTCTCCTCTAATATTCATCTAGATTATGAGTTGAGGTGCTCAATTGCCTTCTTGTTGAGATGAGTATAGATCGACAAAAGTGAATAATGAATGTAATGCAATGATGAAGTGATGCAAGCAATAAATAAAGATTGCAAGAGAAGTAACAACACAAGTAAAGAGATAGAGATCAAGAGATGAGCATTCACAAACACAAAATTTTTTTTTCGATATTCGAGCCACCGCTCTACGTCCCCGCCTTCACCACTATAAAGAATCTCACTTTTCACTAAAGGTTCTTCTACAAAGGGTGAAAATCACCTAGAGGGGGGGTGAATAGGTGATGATGCTAATCAAAGAGAAATTTAAAAAATATGATGCAAATGTAATGCAACAATCTCTCAAAACAAGACTAAGAGCCGAATTCCCTATTAAGGGCTCTGAACTCCTTCCTCCGGCTTCCTCGTAAAATGAGTTAGAGGTGCGCAATGCAACCTTATTGTATGGGATAATGATTGACAATATGAATGAAAATGAATATGGCAATGACAATCTCAAGCAATAAGTAATGACAAGGAAAAGTAAACCAATCGCAAACACAAAGATATGTTATTGAGGTTCGAGCACCCAGCTCTACTCCCCGCCTTCCCCAGAAGGATTCTAGCTACTTCCACTATCACAAAGATCACAAATACAATGGAGTACCCAACTCCACAATCTCAAGTACAAGGAATTTCTGAGTAGTCAAAAGACCACAAACTCTCTCTTTCAATTGTCTCTTCCCTTACAAAAGGTCCTTAGAGAACAATGAGTAGGAATGAAGCTCTTGTGTGTAAAGAGAAAAGAAAATGAAATCAGAGAATTCTTGAAAACACTTCAGAAAATGAGAGAGGATTTCAGCACAAAAACCAAGAAACCAAGCTCTTTTGAATGCCTTAAACTTTTGAATTTTTCTTGTAATAATTAGGTGAACCAATCTCTCCCAAACACCCCTATTTATAGGAGAGGGCTAGGGTTAGAAGATAAAACATTTTTAAGGCTAATCAGAATGTATTAAACCAAAACAGGTCATTTAAACTCACTTAAGTGAGAAAAAGACAAAAATAAACAGCTCAGAAAAAAATGCCCGTTACTGTACAAACGGCTCTGTCGGTCGACCGGTCGGTCGACCGGTAGTTCAAAAAAGTGACCGTTGCAGGCCAGCGGTCGACCGCCCGGTCGACCCAATCTAACCGAGAGCAAAGATGCTTACAGTCGGTCGACCGGTCGGTCGACCGATACAACGTGCACACAGATATGTGCACAGCCAGAGCCACGGTCGACTGGGATGGTCGACCGGCCAACCTGTCATAGGTCCGGTCGACCGTTCGGTCGACTGGCTCAGGTCAAAAATCAGGATTTTGAAGAAAAAAAAAAGGGGATTTTGATTTTGATAAAAATAGTTTTGAACATAGATTTGTATAAACACAAATATATATCTGTAGGCCAAAACTTGTAAACAAAATGTTTTTGTATAAATTATAAGAAAACATTTTGGAATAAACATGTGCGCAAAAACGTGTGTGATAGAGCTTCAAACCTATCCACTATTCTTAACAAACTATAAAACTAAAAATACAATGATTAAATACTCTTTGAGCAATCTTCAAGTCTTTGAGCCATCCCATGCCTTGCTTGTGCCTTCTCTTCTATGATTCTTACTTGATTGTGCAATTTGCCTTCCTTGCTATGTGAAACTTAGAAGTTCTTGCAAAAGTTAAGCCAATGGTCTCCAAACATGGTACAAAACCTGAAACTTATCTTGAACAAATTCATTAGTACCAAATAGCTCTTATTTAGTTTGTTATCATCAAAACACAAAACAAGAGAGTGTAACCTCTTGGGCCAACAATCTCCCCCTTTTTTGATGATGACAAAACAAATACGCTATAGACAAAAATATGGGGGAGGAGAAGACTCCCCCTCAAATTATGCTATATGAAAAACACAAGAATTTATTAAAAACACAAAAACATACTTTTGATGCCAATTGAAACCAAATTGAAACAATACTAATAAAACACAAAATACAAGAGTTCTCATAAAACACAAGACTCACAACAAAAACTCATAAAACTCATAAAAACCAAAACATATAAATTTATATGGAACCGAGACCAAATGAACTTATTTTTGTCCCATGTAAACTTATTCTCCCCCTTTTTGTCATACATCAAAAAGGGTTATGAAAAACATGTTTAATCAATAACACAAACATTAAGTTCTCCACAAATAAACGAAATCTAGCAAAATCAAGTGGTTTAGTGAAAATATAGGCTAGTTGTAAATCCGTGGAAATATAATCAATATCTATATCTCCTTTCTCAAAATGATCTCTAAGAAAGTGATATCTAATCTCAATGTGCTTGGTCTTACTATGTTGATTTGCATTCTTAGTCATGTGTATAGTACTAGTATTATCACAAAATATTTTTATATGATCAAAATGCAAATCAAAATCAAGGAGAGTATGTTTCATCCAAAGGACTTGTGCACAACAAGCCCCTGCGGCAACATGCTCCGCCTCGGCGGTTGAGAGTGCTACGGAATTTTGTTTCCTAGAGGACCATGAAACAAGACAATTACCAAGAAATTGACATGTCCCACTAGTACTCTTTCTATCTACTCTACAACCCGCAAAGTCGGCATCCGAATAACTCGTCATTGAGAAATCTCCGATTTTCGGATACCATAGACCTATCCCAATAGTGCCCTTAATATAACGAATAATGCGTTTTACCGCAATAAGATGGGACTCTTTAGGACACGATTGAAATCTAGCACAAAGACACACACTAAACATGATATCCGGCCTACTTGCCGTTAAATATAAAAGACTTCCTATCATGCTTCTATATAATTTAATATCAACATTTTTACCTTGGTCATCTTTATCAAGCTTGGTTGTAGTTGCCATGGGAGTGTTGCAAGTCTTTGATCCTTCAAGCCCAAACTTCTTTACTAGATCCTTTGCATACTTGGCTTGGCTAATGAAGTTCCGTCTTGCAATTGCTTGATTTGGAGTCCAAGGAAGAAATTAAGCTCACCCATTGAAGACATTTCAAACTCAAGTTGCATGACCTTTTCAAAATCCTTGCACAACAGCTCATTAGTAGAACCAAAAATTATATCATCAACATAAATTTGCACAATTAAAATGTCATTATCAACATGCTTAGTAAAGAGAGTTGTGTCTACTTTGCCTTTAATAAAATCATTTGAAATAAGAAAACTAGAAAGCCTTTCATACCAAGCTCTTGGAGCTTGTTTCAATCCATACAAAGCTTTATCAAGTTTAAAAACAAAATCGGAATGAACATGATCAATAAAACCGGGAGGTTGAGAAACATAAACTTCTTCATTAATAAAACCATTCAAAAATGCACTTTTCACATCCATTTGAAAAAGTTTAAAATTTTTGAAAGATGCAAAAGCTAGTGTCATCCGTATGGCTTCAAGCCGTGCTACGGGTGCAAAGGTCTCCTCAAAGTCAATTCCTTCAACTTGAGTGTAACCTTGGGCCACTAACCTAGCTTTATTCCTAATGACATTTCCGGACTCATCCATCTTGTTTCTAAAGATCCACTTAGTACCAATTATTGGTCTATCGTGGGGTTTAGGAACAAGGTGCCAAACTTGGTTGCGCTCAAATTGATTGAGTTCCTCTTGCATGGCAAGCAACCAATATGGGTCCGCCTCGGCTTCGAGAATGCCTTTGGGTTCAAAATGAGAAATGAAAGCAAAGTTACCACATAGGTCATGGAGTTTGGAGCGCGTTGTGACTCCTTTAGATGCATCACCCAAGATGAGCTCCTTAGGATGATTTGTAGCGTATCTCCAAACTTTAGGAAGCGGTTGAGAGCTTTCCTCTTTATCCTCTTGAACATCACCAATAGATTCTTGCTTATCTTCTTGAGCGGGTGAGTCCTTCAAGGATAGTCTCTCCATGTCTTCACCTAATGGTTCAATCTCTACAACATTCTCAACAACCACATTAGATTCTTCAAATTTAACATGCATGGATTCTTCAATGGTACGAGAAGATCTAATGAATACTCTATAAGCTTTACTAGTTGTAGAATATCCAACAAAAATTGCTTCATAAGCCTTAGCATCAAATTTGCCCAAATTCTCTTTAGTATTTAAAACAAAACACTTGCATCCAAAAACTTTGAAATAAGCAACATTAGGTTTTCTAGAGTGATACATTTCAAAAGATGTTTTGGAAGAATTTTTACACAAATAAATACGGTTAGATATATAGCATGCGGTGTTTACGGCCTCGGCCCATAAATATTGAGGGAGGTCGTATTCACTTATCATTGTCCTAGCCATCTCTTGAAGTGTTCTATTTTTCCTTTCTACAACTCCATTTTGTTGTGGAGTTCTAGGACAAGACATTTCATGCTTAATTCCCTTTTCATCACAATAAGTCATGAAGAGTTGGTTCACAAACTCACCACCTCTATCACTCTTTATTTTCAAAATCGGAAAAACTTTTTCTTTTCAACCCTTTTTCGAAAAATCTTAAAATGAGAAAAGGTTTGGTCTTTGTGTTCCAAAAAGAAAACCCAAGTGAAACGGGAAAAATCATCAACCAAAACATATACATATCTACTACCATTTAAACTCTTAGTTTTAGTAGGTCCAAAAAGATCCATATGAATTAATTCTAAAGGCCTAGTTGACATGATATCCTTGATTGGTTTGAAGGAAGACTTGGTTTGTTTCCCAAGTTGGCACGCACCACAAATGCGGTCTTTCTCAAACTTCAAGCAAGGTATACCCTTCACCAATTCCTTTGAATTAATCCTAGAAAGATGATCAAAAGATGCATGTCCTAATCTTCTATGCCAAAGCCAAGAATTTTCATCAAAAGCATTTAAGTATTTAGTAGAACACTCAACATTAAGCATGTCAATGATATAAACATTATCATCACGAAAACCGGTAAGAATACAATCATTGGTTTTAATATCAAAAATCTTGCAAGAAGTATCATCAAAAATAACTTTAAGTCCACGATCACAAAATTGACTAATACTAAGCAAATTATGTTTCAAACCTTCAACTAAAACAACATTCTCAATAATAGGAGATGCACCAATTTGAATGTTACCTATACCGATGATAGTTCCTTTGGAGTCATCCCCGAAGGTGACGGAGCCACCTTCCATGTACCTTGATAGGGTTGTAAAGTTGTTGATATCCCACGTCATGTGTCTTGAACAACCACTATCAAGGTACCACCGCTCCCTACGTCTTGGAGCCTTGGTGTGTACCTACATCAAACAATTTAGGACTTGATTTTGGTACCCACATTTTCTTGGGTCCTTGAGGGTTAGAGCCATGAACCCAAACAAGATTATTGGATCTATTTAATTGATCATAACAAAACTTAGCTAAATGTCCATTTTTACCACAATATGTGCATCTATATACACTACCATATTTAAAAGCATAATGGGTGTGTGATTTGTGAGCATGAGCTTTGTGAGCATGAGCATGAGAAGTGTTAGGTGTAGTGTGAGCATGAGAAATCTTAGCATGTGATGTGTGCTTTTTAGAAAATTTTTCCTCAAGTTTCTTAGTGTTAAAAGCACAATCTTTCAAACTTTCTCGAAATCAACCATTTTGATTTTTAAAGAAGAAATTTCTTTTTCATCAACAATAGGAAATTTAGCCTTACAAGAAACCATGTAGGCATTAAATTCATTTTGAATAGAAATGAGGTTGGAAGAAATATCATCTTTTTCTTTGGAAACCATAGCAAGTTGATTTTTGAGAAAAGCAACTTCTTTTTGCAATTTAAAGCATTCAATTTTCTTGTTATCATAAGTTTCAGAAAGTTCAACAAAAGCATGTACAAGAACTTCCTTACTTAATTCATCATCTTCATCATCGAGGGGTTGAGGGGTTACCTTAGGTGTGTTTGCCATGAAACACATATTTGCTACATCCGCCTCTTCCTCGGACTCGCTTTCCGAATCCCAAGTTGCCTTGTACGCTTTCTTTTCTTCCGATTTCTTTGGCTTGAAGGAGGAGGTCATCTTCTTCTTGAACTCCGGGCAATCCGCCATGATGTGTCCGGGCTTTCGGCAATTGTAGCATATAATTTTCCTCTCCTCTTTGCCTTCAAATTTTCTCCGGAAGTTGAGCTTGTTCCTCCGGTACATCCTTTTGACATTTCGCACAAGGAGGGAGAGCTCCTCATCTTCTTCTTCATCTTCTTCATCGTCTTCAAGAGTGGATGAAGACTTGAAAGCTATGGACTTCTTCTTTGTTGGAGCGGCCTCTTCTCTTGCTTTCTTCTCCATCTCATGGGTCTTTAGGTTCCCAATGAGACTAATAATGTCCATCTCATCTTTGTCGTTCAATTCCTTCAAGGTGGTGGCCTTTATCTCCCAAGATGGAGGAAGAGCCCGAATCACTTTGCGCACCTTTTGATCGTTGGAGATGACGTCACCTAAGGAAGAAAGACCATTGGTGATTTTAGTGAATCTAGTAATCATACAATCAATAGATTCATCATCAAGCATTTTAAATGATTCATATTGAGACCTCAAGAGATCTATCTTAGCTCTCTTGACTTGTGAAGTCCCTTCATGTGTGACCAATAAGTGTTGCCAAATCTCATAGGCGGATTGGCAATGAATTACCCGTGTAAGGTCATCCTCATTCAAGGCGGTTAAAAGGGAGTTTTGGGCCTTGGAGTTAGCCTCATATTCTCTAAAGTTGAAGTCGGTCCATGTGCTCTCATCACTATCGGGTGCTACATAGGGTTTGGTTAAGGACTTAGCCACTAAACTACCTAATGATTGCAAAAAGATAGTCATCCTAACCTTCCAAATAGGGAAGTTGAGTCCATCAAATTTAGGTGGGGATTTAATGTTATCGGCCATGTTTACAAGTGATGAATGAATGAAATGAGAAATGTTGATTAGCAAATTTTAAGGATCTCTCTATGGATGTTAAGCCAAAACCTAGAGTCCAAGCTCTGATACCAATTGAAAATCACCTAGAGGGGGGGTGAATAGGTGATGATGCTAATCAAAGAGCAATTTAAAAAATATGATGCAAATGTAATGCAACAATCTCCCAAAACAAGACTAAGAGCCGAATTCCCTATTAAGGGCTCTGAACTCCTTCCTTCGGCTTCCTCGTAAAATGAGTTAGAGGTGCGCAATGCAACCTTGTTGTATGGGATAATGATTGACAATATGAATGAAAATGAATATGGCAATGACAATCTCAAGCAATAAGTAATGACAAGGAAAAGTAAACCAATCGCAAACACAAAGATATGTTATCGAGGTTCGAGCACCCAGCTCTACTCCCCGCCTTCCCCAGAAGGATTCTAGCTACTTCCACTATCACAAAGATCACAAATACAATGGAGTACCCAACTCCATAATCTCAAGTACAAGGAATTTCTGAGTAGTCAAAAGACCACAAACTCTCTCTTTCAATTGTCTCTTCCCTTACAAAAGGTCCTTAGAGAACAATGGTAGGAATGAAGCTCTTGTGTGTAAAGAGAAAAGAAAATGAAATCAGAGAATTCTTGAAAACACTTCAGAAAATGAGAGAGGATTTCAGCACAAAAACCAAGAAACCAAGCTCTTTTGAATGCCTTAAACTTTTGAATTTTTCTTGTAATAATTAGGTGAACCAATCTCTCCCCAAACACCCATATTTATAGGAGAGGGCTAGGGTTAGAAGATAAAACATTTTTAAGGCTAATTAGAATGTATTAAACCCAAAACAGGTCATTTAAACTCACTTAAGTGAGAAAAAGACAAAAATAAACAGCTCAGAAAAAAATGCCTGTTACTGTACAAACGGCTCTGTCGGTCGACCAGTCGGTCGACCGCAAGTTCAAAAAAGTGACCGTTGCAGGCCAGCGGTCGACCGCCCGGTCGACCCAATCTAACCGAGAGCAAAGATGCTTACAGTCGGTCGACCGGTCGGTCGACCGATACAACGTGCACACAGATATGTGCACAGCCAGAGCCACGGTCGACTGGGACGGTCGACCGGCCAACCTGTCATAGGTCCGGTCGACCGTTCGGTCGACTGGCTCAGGTCAAAAATCAGGATTTTGAAGAAAAAATAAAAGGGGATTTTGATTTTGATAAAATAGTTTTGAACATAGATTTGTATAAACACAAATATATATCTGTAGGCCAAAACTTGTAAACAAAATGTTTTTGTATAAATTATAAGAAAACATTTTGGAATAAACATGTGCGCAAAAACGTGTGTGATAGAGCTTCAAACCTATCCACTATTCTTTAACAAACTATAAAACTAAAAATACAATGATTAAATACTCTTTAAGCAATCTTCAAGTCTTTGAGCCATCCCATGCCTTGCTTGTGCCTTCTCTTCTATGATTCTTACTTGATTGTGCAATTTGCCTTCCTTGCTATGTGAAACTTAGAAGTTCTTGCAAAAGCTAAGCCAATGGTCTCCAAACATGGTACAAAACCTGAAACTTATCTTGAACAAATTCATTAGTACCAAATAGCTCTTATTTGGTTTGTCATCATCAAAACACAAAACAAGAGAGTGTAACCTCTTGGGCCAACAAAGGGACCTTATAATAAGAAATTATGAAAGGTCTACACAAGACCGGAGTACACAACTCCACCACTTAATCCTCTACATAAGAGGTAGCACAAAGCCAATTGAGGTTATAAAGCTCTTGGTGTTCACTCAAGTTCACAAACACTCTCCCTTACAACTTCCTATAGAGTAGAATATGAAATGAAGCTCATATGTGAGAATAGAAATTCAACAGAAAAAAAAATAAGAGCTGAAAAAATCAAATGAAATTAGCTTTGGAAAGATTGCACTTGAAAATTGAAAGCTAGAAAACTTTTCTCTTTTAGTGTAAACTTGATTTTGTATGAAAACTTGTAAAAACTTTTATATCTTAAACTCAAACCCAATGACCCATTTATATAGCAACTTATAAAACTTATAGGTAAGGCTTACCTAGTCTTTAGAGATGAGTTTTGACCCATAAAAACATGAAATGCATGTTGGAAAATAGAAAAGACAAAACAGATTTAAAAACTAGCCGTTATTGAGATTTTGGCAGTGTGTCGGTCAACCGACCAGTCGACCGACACTCCATATTATCAAAAAGATAGTTATTAGCTCCAGTCGGTCGTGTTGGCCTAAAGGCCTATCACTCTATTTTTGATGATGATTAACTCATGTAGTTATTATACTAATGTCTTGTGTCTATTTAAGTTTCAGATTTTTATCAAGATCTTAGTCGGTGTTTAGCTTCAACAAAAAATTTGAAGTCAAGTTTTGAAGCTAGCCCATGTTGATTCAAGAGCTCACGCATCAAGATCGCATCTAGCACTCAAAGAGGAGTCTAGCTCGTTTGGATCAAGATTGGATCAAGTCAAAATGAAGAAGAAGATTTTCAAGACTTGAGTCATGATTGTAAGTTTAAGATATTTGTTTTAGATAAAATGTAAAGGATATATTAGTTGTGGATTTCTCAAGCTCATTTACACAAAATATTTCATAACTTCATGATCAAGTTTTTGGAAAATATAGTAATACTTATCTTCTCAGTTTATAAAAAGGAAAAAAATGTTAAGTTAAGTTAAGAATAAGATAGTAGAAGAAGAGATGGTAGTATCGTTGTTATTTTATCTATAAAAGAAAAGGAACCAAAAAGAGATAAAAAAAGTGTTGATGCAAAAATCAAAAATAAAAAAGAAAAATATTTACCTCTACTGTTGAACCATAACAAAGACTTACCTCAGCATGAAGTAAAGCAAAGCAAATAGAAAAAAATAAAGAAGCAGGGCTTTGGTGAGATCGAGCACTATGAAGAAAAATGGGAAACCTCCATTGATTATCACCTTCAATATAAACTTCTTGAAGAAAAGATTACAATAGTGTCACTCTACAATAACTCTTCCTCTCTTTTGATCATATAACTCTCTCTAGCCTAAAAATAAAATAAAAAATAAAAAAATACATTGAAGAAGAAAAGAAAACCTAAATTAAAGCTCTCTCTGAGATGGTCCTGCTCTGCCTTCGAGGTATGAGGGTATTTATAGGAGAAAATCAAAGGGATAGAACGTGTATGAAGATAGGAAGAGTTAGATATTTATGAATTTGAATTCTTCCCTTATCTCCAAACTTGATTTGATTTATCCAGAAATTCAATTCTGATCTGCAGGCTGTTGGCGTGTTGATTGCTGAATATCACTTATCAACTGATAGAATTGAAACGAGTAAACAACAGAAGAATGGTAGCCCTTTAAGTCTTCTTTCTGTAGCATCTTGGATCATCAGATTTGACCTTCAATAGTGAAAGTTATGATTAAAATGCTAAATTGTATCCAGCCTGAATCAAAATTTAAATTGCTTCATCACATCCGTTGATCTTCTCTCTATCCATTTATCCTCTTTGATTTTTCAGTTTATCTTCTAGAATTGATAAGATATTCACTAATCTTCAGCGAAACAGATAGGGTCTTCAAATAATCCATTTTTTCTTTGAAATGAGATGATATTATCTTATCTGATATATCCAGTTTTCATATAAGATAACTTCTAGAACCTTTGGATTTGAATCGATTCCTTTCTTTTGAACTTTTGAATTTAATTGGATAAATTTCATGATTATCTTCTCCCTATCATACCCTGCATGAATTAGGACATTAAGACAAGTTATTTGCAATATTCATTACAGAATATATGTAGGAATGTAATAATATTTATGCAATATATGTGTCCAAACACACCCCATACTTATCTTTTGCTCGTCCTCGAGTAAAACAAAGAGAGAAGAAAAACTAAACTAACTCACTTTCGTAGGAATCACGGTTACACTTAGCACGTGCAACAAGCCGTTAAACCTCTAGGATACCCTTAGAGGACGAGTTTTGTCTCGTGCGGTTTTTCACTAGATTGCACCCACAAAATTCATGAAGAAAAAGAAATGAATTGTTAATATTTTCTTAAAAACGCATTTTGAAAGGGAAAAATATTTGAAGTATTAATGTAAAATTTCAAGAAATCTATAAGTCATAGGATAATCAAAACTTAATCATTCCTAAACTTAGTCTTTATTCAAAAACTTGTTTTCAATCAAGGTAAGGATTAAAATTGTATTTCTCATCTAGTCTATTATTTTACCCTAAGTCATATGCATTTTGTGACCGTTAAAATTTGGCTCAGGATTCATCAACTCTAACTCTTATGCCTTATTATTTTCTTTCTTTTTTTTATTTATGGCGGTAATATCTCTTAGCTTTATTAGGCTTTCTAATTCACCCATGTAACGAGCCTTAGTCGGTGACTCTCAAACCAGACGGTTTTAGGGCACCGGGTGAGAAAGCACCCCAAGGACTTAGGACTCGAGCAAAAAAGACCACAAAACCAAGGATTTTTATTTATGTGAACACTTTTAGGCATGAATACTTATGCTTTATGAGGCACAAACATCCAGCTTAATCAGAGGTTTTTTTTTGATATATGTATATATATTTTTTAGATATGGCATAAGAATCTTTGTTTTAGAACCCTAAGTGTGTAAATGTATAAAGTATGCGTATTCATCAAGGTAAAAATTAAGACTAAATTACTTTTTCAATTTTTCTTCCTAACCTCAAAATCAACAAATAATTTTATTTTGACCAAGTATAAGAAATCCTAATTATGATCCTCTTATTCCTTAAAATTAACTTAATTTTTTATAAAATAAGTCAAAGTATTATTTTCCTTTTCAAAAGTTTTAAAGAAAGTTTTTTTTAAGTTTTAAAGAAAGATTTTTTTTTTTTAGATTAGTGAAGTTAGCATGTTAGTAAACCCTCCCCCACACCTAACTCATGCATTGTCCTCAATGTATGAATGAAATGCAATAATACATGAAAAAGGATGAAGGGAAGGAAATTGTCACCTCAAGGTGGTGGTTCCGTGCTGGTTTCATTGGGCCAAGCGTTTCTACCCAATCTAGATATTGTGGATTTTCATGAAACCCACCTTTCATCACCTCTTTCTTATTAACATTTTTATAATCCCCAATATGAATAGGATCATGCAAGATCCTAGCATGAAATTTTTCTCGGTTATATGACCAGTCTTGGGAAATCATCACAGAGTCATATTGATCTAAACCTTGGTCCAAAAATGGCATATGATTTTGTGGAATGGATGATTTGGGCTAAACAATGAAGGAATAGAAACCGATACTGACTCGGGAATAAAACTCAAATCTAGTTTAGATTCGAGAGTAGGAGTTGGTTCATGAGTTTGGTCCAAATCATACAATTGAAGTTCACATTCATTTTTTAATAATGGAATGTGAGTATCTAAAATAAGTGGTTCATGTTCAAGCTCTATAGGGATAGGAATCAGTGTTGGCTTCAGAATTAAGTCCGAATCTGGTAAGGATACCGGAGTCAGCATAAATTCAAAAAGTGAAATTGAATCACAACAATGAAAATCGGTGTCACATTCATCTTCAAGTTCAATCTCATTGAAATGAAAACTTGCCAATTTGTCAATGGGTTGATATTAGTCAAGTTCAAAATTCTGTGGTGAAATTGAATCTTGGTTAAAATCTCCAAGATATCATGATTCTTCTCAATGTGGCTAGGAGAATCTGGAGTAGTCGAAAATGTGTTAGGTAGAGTTTCCTCATTCCTATCACTAATTATGTTAACCAAATGACTCACTTTTACTTCTAGCATATTGATAGATTGGAGACGATCCATTTGGGATTAAATAATATCATTTTGGGACTGAATCATGAATTCCACAGTCTTTTCTAGGTCAACCGGTTCTTTTTATTGTGGTTAACTTGAAAATTAGAGTAAGGATCTTGAATTTGGGAATTATTTGAGAGAATTGAGTCCGCTATAATTTGTACTTGTCGTGTGGACTCAAGGAAGGCTTCAAAAGTCTTTTCTAAAGAAGATTTCTCTTCTATAGGTTTGTCTTAGTATGGATTATATGAAGCGGTTTGTTGGTAAGGTTGTTGATAGTAAGACTCGGGGGGTTGTATCCCCACTGACTCGGTGAAGAGTGGTGATGATTATCCCATTCTTGTTCATAGTACTGGGATTGGGGCATATTTTGATTCGAATAAGAGCAATCTGGCATACTTGGTTGGTTAGAGATATGTAATGCCGGGTCGGTAATATCCGAATTGAAGGAGGTTGGGGTGAAATATGAATTTGAGTTATAATCAGAATAATTGTAATTATAATCCATTTTCACAAGAACAAACAAATAAACAATCATGAAAATAAAAAAAATCTAGCCTATGTTAGGGTAGAGCTTAGACCTAGACGACTCCTAACTGTTGATTACCCACAGGAGGTATATTGCAGAACCTGACCACAAGTTAATCGGCCAGGTAGGGGCAAGATTGGTGGGAGGTATCCGTGCCTAAGCAACGGGCCTAATTAAGCCAACCACCAGCCTTCAGGGTTTCGCCCCTCAATCCCCAACCTTAGACACCAAACAACTTCCTGTAAATCACCTAGAGGGGGGGTGAATAGGTGATGGCTAATCTTATGGTCACTAAATGCGGAATTAAAAACTTATTATACTAAACACCACGTATAACACAAGAGTGTAGCCGAATTCCCCGTGAAGGGCTCTGGACTAACTCCTCAAGATTCCTCTAAATAAGAGTTGAGGTGCCCGTTGGCTCTCTTGGTTAAATACAAGTGTTAGCAAACAATCCCCAAGCATATAACAATAAAGCACACAATATATCAAGCATATAAAGATAAAGGCAATATTAGCATGCAAGATATAAAGACAAGAGTGAGAGATAGAGAGTGAGCAATCGCAAACACGGGAGATTTGTTTCGAGGTTCGAGCCACCGCTCTACGTCCCCGCCTTCACACTTGAAGGATTTCCACTATAATCGATCCCACCGGATCACTCGGTGCCGCAACACCTACAAGCTCTTGGACTCCCTAGTCCCGTACACACCACACCGCAAGCTCACTAGCTCGCCGAGGCCACACCTCAAACAACAAGTTCGCACTCGAACTCGAAACACCCGCGAACGCATTCGTCCGCCTCCTCAAAGCAAATGAAGGAACTTTGGTGATCACAACTCTTGATCACCTAAAATCCTTTCACAACAAATCCCTATGGGTAGATATAGCAATGGATGGCTCAAGTGTTGTGTGAGAAGACAAGGAAAGAAATGGTGGAGGAAAACTCAAGAAAATCACTTTTAAAACACTCTTGATAAACTCCCCTTTTGATTGGAAATATTTTCTCTCAACTAAGTGGAGAAAACTTCTTAATGGAGTTGGAAAAACTAGCTCAAAACCCACTTAAAAATCTTATAGAAAACAGCCCCTAAATGCCTCAATTTATAGAGGTAGAAAAATTAGCCGTTAGGAGCCAGGTGGCCTGACGGTCGACCGCCCGGTCGACCGCCAACGGTCAGATTTCTGACCGTTGGGGCAGCGGTCGACCGGTCGGCCGACCGAGACCCTGGAACAGAGAGCAGATCTCTCTGTTGGTCGACCGTCCCGGTCGACTGGGGCTTTCCAGAGAGCAAACCTCTATGGCGGTTGACCGGCCCTCCAGCAAAGGCTGGCGTGCACGTCTGTGCACGTCGGTCGACCGACTTCAAACACGGTCGACCGGTCCGGTCGACCGGCAGAAGCCAGTACAGAAAATTTCAGGGATTAAAATGTTGTCTTTTTGGCTCAAATAAAATCCCATAAAATCAAAAAATTCTACAAAAATAGTTTTAACATTATACTTTGATAATCAAACATTCTTGAACAAAATCAAGACATGTTACAAACAATTTGAACTATTTTTTAACTTGGAAAATTTGGCTCAAAACAAAAACTGTATTTTTCCAAAATTGATTAAAACTTATTTTTCCAAACTTCTCCAAATACAAAAACAAGATATTTTAAACTCTTTTGAAGCATAGTGTGTATGGATATGATCCACTACACAAACATGGTGAAATATCTATGTTTTTGACAATAAGCTCTAAATTCGGTTTTGGTTAAAATACATGTAAACTTGAATTCCAAAAACCAAACCGGTATTTTGTTAAAATGAAAATTCTTTTCAACATTGAAATCTCTTTTATGAAAACATAGCTAAATCAAGAGTGTATGTGTATAGATATACTTGAGCAATCTACCAACTATTCTATCATTTACATTTTATCTAAAAACAAAATCTTATAAAAAGAAACCTAGACTCAAGTCTTGATCTTGAAGTCTTCACTTGAAGTCTTCTCATCTTCTTGACTTGATCCAAACACGATCCAACGAGCTATACTCCTCTTGAGTACTTGATGTGGTCTTGATGCACAAGCTCTTGAATCAAACCGTGTTTGCTTCAAAACTTGACTTTAAATCCTTTGTTGAAGCTACACACCTACTAAGATCTTGATCGCAAATCTGAAACTAATTAAACACAAGATCATTAGTACTATAACTACATAAGTTGATCATCATCAAAACTAGAGTGATAGGCCTTGGGCCAACAATCTCCCCCTTTTTGATGATGACAAAACTCATGGAGTTATATATGCATGGATTAAAGTAAAGCTTCAAGGAAGCTCCCCCTTAACTCATGCATAACAATAAACAAATAATTATGCAATGAATACTCATAAACATGTATGCAAATATATGGAGATAAACATGCATAAACAAGTATGAAACACATCAAATTCTTTTTCTCCTATTTGCAAAACAAAACATATATGCATAAACATAAATCCTTCTCCCCCTTTATGAATAAAGCAAGGAAAACATGCATATATAAAATCCAAATACTTCTCCCCCTTTTTGTAAATCATCAACAAAGGGTCAAAGTAAAAACAAAACGTGCTCCCCCTTTTTGTCAAAAATCAATAAAAGGGATGACATTTAAACAAATCAATAAAGAATATATGCGATATACATTCATGAAGAGGAAGACGCTAAGTTAACTTCCCTACATACATGCATTACATGAAGAAAGGATGACAAGCCCTAATTCACATAACACATAATATGCAATGCATAAGAGAAGATGTGAAGCTCCCCTTATACACGTATACCGCATAAAGAAGAGTTGTCACGCTCCTCAATATAAGATACACTCAACATGAATCTATATGTAGAAGAGATGTTAAGCTCTCCTTGCATATAGGCAATATAGATCAAAACATTTTTAATTTTCTTATTAAAACAAAATTTTGAATTTTTCTCAATAAACAAATTTTGAGAATTCTTAGAAAATCAAATCATAGAAACAAAATTTTTAAGATACCAATTGTAATTAAATTTTAAGATACCAATACCAATTGTAAATAAACATTACAAATTTTGAATTTTAATCAAAATAGAAACATATTGATACCAATTGAAAATTATTGCATATTTTTGATATCAATAAAAATATTAATTTTAAAACTAATGCATAAGCTTATTAAACAATCAATTGAGATACCAATTGAAAATAAGAAATTGAATCAAGCTTAGCATAAACAAACTTTGTGCTTTAAACATATAAACCTATTTTAAATTATGCACAAATAAATCATATATATGTATGAAAATGAAAATACCAATAGAAATTGATATTATTTGAAATGTGAAGCATACATATATAGGAAATAAAATATGAGTATGTACAAAATAAAAATACCAATTGAGATCAAGTATATAACTCATAACCTTCCGCCCTTTATATGCTCAAGATAAAAGATTTTTCAATTTAGCTTACAAGGCATAACGGCCCATCCATCCGCCCATAACGGTGTTTGGTAGGGGTTTTCAAAAGTAGGATTTGAAAAATATTTTTAGCATTGAAAATCACTATCAAATGAAGAACAATAACAAGTTAAAAGAATTTTGAAAAACTAGTTAAAGATCCTTCAAAACATGAAGTCAAATATATATATCCATGAAGCATACTAAATTCATATGATTTGACACTCGAAATCGATAAAGCTCAAAAAAATGTTCATGAAACAAGGTCATGACAAAACAAATAAAGTGTGAGTGTACAAAAATCATGTAAGTAGCATTTTCATGAAAATAATCAATAATGCTCAAAACAAACATGAATATCATTTTATCAAACAAATCATGAAAATTCATTTTTCATCTTAAAAACAAATTTTTAGGTATATGCATGTTTTTATTCAAAACTAACAATATGCATACATATCCCAAATATAAAAAGAGTCCATAATGTAAACTGCATGAAGACAAATGACTCATGGGGTATACATGTATATTTATTAGATTTGAATACTAAATACATATATATGAAGCAAAACATGAAAATAGACAAAACAAGTGTAAATGAGAGAATCATCAAAACTAGGATATACACGTGCATATAGTGAGTACAAATGAACAATGAAGTGCAAACATATATGAATCAATTTGTTTCTCACTACTTGTACAAGTATAAATCCAAGTTTAAAAGAATCTACATCTAAACTAGTATTTACCACATGAAGCACAAAACATGAACATGCTAAAGAAAAAAGTATCATATATGAACAAGCATGTAAATAAACTAGGAGTTTAGAGATAGTTACCAAACCAAAGAACTATACTCCAAATCTCCAAAACATGGTGGTTGTCCCACCAAACCTCCTTGATAGCGGTGCATCAAATATGTGTCCATCATGTCCATACATCCACTACCAAGGCACCATCCCTCTCACGTTTTGTGAGAGCCCGCACCTACATCAAAAACACAAGGTGAGAATTTTGGTACCCATTTTCTTTTGGGTCTACGGGGTTAGCATCTAATGGAACATTCTTATTAGCAAAATGTTTGGGTTCCTTGTCAAAACAAAATTTTGCTAAATGACCTTTGTGGCCACAATGTGTACATTTGTACACCTTAGGATGCATATGAGTGTGGGTGTGAGCATGACGTGCAACATAAGCATATGCATGATGAGGATGATGTGCATGAACATATGGAGCTTGTTTCTTTGAAAACAAGGACTCCAATCTCTTATGATTAAATGCACATGAGCTCAAAGTTGAGCTCAAACAATTTATTTTATTTTTCAAAAATTCCATCTCATTAGTAATGGCATGTAAAGCATGATGAGAAGGAGAATTATTTTTCTTATTCTTTTTAGAAACATTTTCCTTTTCTTTTTCAACCATTTTTCTTTTTAAAGAGTTGTTTTCTTGAAAAGCAACTTCCTTTTGTTTTTCCACCAAAACAATCTTATTTTTCAAAATAGTGTTTCCTTCACAAAGATAATTTAATTAGACATTAAGGAAATATTCTCATTTTTAAAACTTCATTTTCTTTTTCAATGCATGCAACTTTATTTTTAAAGGAATCATTTTCTTTTAACATGCAATCAAATTTCTTTTTCAAATTTTTGTTATCCTTTTCAATCATGTCATATTTTTCAAGAAGTTGTTGACAAAAAGATGTAAGCACATCATAGGACATATCAACATCTTCATCTACCTCGGATTCGGTAGTTACCTCAAGGGGGTTATCCCCTTGGACCATGTAGCACACGTTGGAAGCATCACTCCCAACATCCGAGTCTCTCCCCGTATAGTATTGTTCTTTTTCGCCAAGGGAAAGAATTGTGTTCCAAACTACAAAAGCCGAATCAAGATTAGCAACCCTAGATAAATAATCATTATTTAGGGTAGATCTTAGAGCATGTAAGGCTTTTGCATTAGCCTCAATATTTTTGCCATTTGAACAATAAGAATCCTTAGTAGCGGCAAAATAAACATGGATGCCTAGGGCTTTGAGGAATAAAGACATCTTAACCTTCCAAGTTTGGATGTTAAGAATGTCAAAGGTGGGAGGTGACATGAAGTCCATGGTGTGTGTACAAATATTGTGATTAGCCTAAAAAATGAGGATCTTTAACTCTAGATTGTAAGACCCAAATCAAGAGCACTTGGCTCTGATACCAACCATAAATCACCTAAAGGGGGGTGAATAGGTGATGGCTAATCTTATGGTCACTAAATGCGGAATTAAAAACTTATTATACTAAACACCACGTATAACACAAGAGTGTAGCTGAATTCCCCGTGAAGGGCTCTGGACTAACTCCTCAAGATTCCTCTAAATAAGAGTTGAGGTGCCGCGTTGGCTCTCTAGGTTAAATACAAGTGTTAGCAAACAATCCCCAAGCATATAACAATAAAGCACACAATATATCAAGCATATAAAGATAAAGGCAATATTAGCATGCAAGATATAAAGACAAGAGTGAGAGATAGAGAGTGAGTAATCGCAAACACGGGAGATTTGTTTCGAGGTTCGAGCCACCGCTCTACGTCCCCGCCTTCACACTTGAAGGATTTCCACTATAATCGATCCCATTTCGAGGTTCGAGCCACCGCTCTACGTCCCCGCCTTCACACTTGAAGGATTTCCACTATAATCGATCCCACCGGATCACTCGGTGCTACAACACCTACAAGCTCTTGGACTCCCTAGTCCCGTACACACCGCAAGCTCACTAGCTCGCCGAGGCCGCACCTCAAACAACAAGTTCGCACTCGAACTCGAAACACCCGCGAACGCATTTGTCCGCCTCCTCAAAGCAAATGAAGGAACTTTGGTGATCACAACTCTTGATCACCTAAAATCCTCTCACAACAAATCCCTATGGGTAGATATAGTAATGGATGGCTCAAGTATTGTGTGAGAAGACAAGGAAAGAAATGGTGGAGGAAAACTCAAGAAAATCACTTTTAAAATACTCTTGATAAACTCCCCTTTTGATTGGAAATATTTGCTCTCAACTAAGTGGAGAAAACTTCTTAATGGAGTTGGAAAAACTAGCTCAAAACCCACTTAAAAATCTTATAGAAAACAGCCCCCAAATGCCCCAATTTATAGAGCTAGAAAAACTAGCCGTTGGGAGCCAGGTGGCTTGACGGTCGACCGCCCGGTCGACCGCCAACGGTCAGATTTCTGACCGTTGGGGCAGCGGTCGACCGGTCGGTCGACCGAGACCCTGGAACAGAGAGCAGATCTCTCTGTCGGTCGACCATCCCGGTCGACCGGGGCTTTCCAGAGAGCAAACCTCTCTGGTGGTCGACCGGGTCGGTCGACCGGCCCTCCAGCAAAGGCTGGCGTGAACGTCTGTGCACGTCGGTCGACCGACTCGGTCGACTGACTTCAAACACGGTCGACCGGCAGAAGCCAGTACAGAAAATTTCAGGGATTAAAATGTTGTCTTTTTGGCTCAAATAAAATCCTATAAAATCATGAAAAATCTACAAAAATATTTTTAACATTATACTTTGATAATCAAACATGCTTGAACAAAATCAAGACATGTTACAAACAATTTGAACTATTTTGTAACTTAAAAAATTTGGCTCAAAACAAAAACTGTATTTTTCCAAAATTGATTAAAACTTATTTTTTCAAACTTCTCTAAATACAAAAACAAGATATTTTAAACTCTTTTGAAGCATAGTGTGTATGGATATGATCCACTACACAAACATGGTGAAATATCTATGTTTTTGACAATAAGCTCTAAATTCGGTTTTGGTTAAAATACATGTAAACTTGAATTCCAAAAACAAAACCGGTATTTTGTTAAAATGAAAATTCTTTTCAACATTGAAATCTCTTTTATGAAAACAAAACTAAATCAAGAGTGTGTGTGTATAGATATACTTGAGCAATCCACCAACAATTCTATCCTTTACATTTTATCTAAAAATAAAATCTTATAAAAACAAACCTAGACTCAGGTCTTGATCTTGAAGTCTTCACTTGAAGTCTTCTCATCTTCTTGACTTGATCCAAACACGATCCAACGAGCTAGACTCCTCTTGAGTACTTGATGTGGTCTTGATGCATAAGCTCTTGAATCAAACCGTGTTAGCTCCAAAACTTGACTTTAAATCCTTTGTTGAAGCTACACACCTACTAAGATCTTGATCGCAAATCTGAAACTAATTAAACACAAGATTATTAGTACTATAACTACATGAGTTGATCATCATCAAAACTAGAGTGATAGGCCTTTGGGCCAACACTTCCCCCTTAGGTCAATCCTTATTTGAGCCCGAGATGTCCCTAGGGCCAACGTCTACTCAATTTTATGTTAGGTTGGGTTAGTGAGTGAGGAGATAATTTTTGGGTTAAGGAAGGGTAATGACTTCCCCACCTTATCTTGTTTAAGGATATACCCTTAGTCTTTTTAGCGCAGTGTACAAGTATAAAGCAAAAGGTAACATTCGAGCAATATGAATCACTCAAAATATGTTTCCTAAACTTTATGCAATGCATACATACCTTTGCTCCAGCACTCTTCAACAGTAATGTAAAGAAACAAAATTGACAAATGCCCTAAGATGCAAGAGTCTAAATATTTTTTAGCATTTAAAAACAACAAGTTACTGTTGATTAGAAATATGTACAGAATGAGTTAAACAGATAAACTAATAACTACAGAGAGCTAATCTATGTAAAGTAACCTACAAGAGACTACAGTTAGTAGTTCACCACAGTTGTGGGCTCTGATGCTCTGCTTTCTTGAGCAGAGGTATAGAGTAGCAATATGTCCACTGCAGCTCCTAGTTTTCTATAATTAGTCTCTGTACATCAAAACAGAGAAGAAAAAGAGTAAAACTGTTAAAGTAAATCAAGAAAAAAGAAAACTTACTGTCCCTCCCCGGCAACGGCGCCAATATTTTGATCGAGCCAAACCTGCACAAAAAAATATAGAAATTTAGAACAATGCTAGGTCCTCAATTCTACCGTGTAGCCTAGGGCTAACGGGTCGTGATCCACAGGGAGGGACAGCGATGAAAGCGTTATGTAAGTTTCTTCTTTTAATTTACCAAAACTAGTTAAAACTTATCTTCTCAGTTTATAAAAAGAAAAAAATGTTAAGTTAAGGAAAAAATAAGATAGTAGAAGAAGAGATGGTGGTATCGTTGTTGTTTTATCTATAAAAGAAAAGGAACCAAAAAGAGATAAAAAAAAGTGTTGATGCAAAAATCAAAAATAAAAAAGAAATAAAAGAAAAATATTTACCTCTACTTTTGAACCATAATAAATACTTACCTCAGCATGAAGTAAAGCAAAGCAAATAGAAAAGAATAAAGAAAGCAGGGCTTCGGCGAGATCGAGCATAATGAAGAAAAGTGGGAAACCTCCATTGATTGTCACCTTCAATATAAGCTTCTTAAAGAAAAGATTACAATAGTGTCACTCTACAATAACTCTTTCTCTTTTTTGATCATGTAACTCTCTCTAGCCTAAAAATAAAATAAAAAATAAAAAATTACATTGAAGAAGAAAAGAAAAACCTAAACTAAAGCTCTCTCTGAGATGGTCCTGCTCTGCTTTCGAGGTATGAGGGTATTTATAGGAGAAAACCAGAGGGATAGAACGTGTATGAAGATAGGAAGAGTTGGATATTTTTGAATTTGAATTCTTCCCTTATCTCCAAACATAATTTTATTTATCTAGAAATTCAATTCTGATCTGCAGGCTGTTGGCGTATTGATTGCTGAATATCACTTATCAACTTATAGAATTGGAACAAGTGATCAACATAAGAATTGTAGAACTTTAAGTCTTCTTTCTGTAACATCTTGAATCATCTGATTTTACCTTCATTATTGAAAGTTATGATTAAAATGCTAAACTGTATCCAGTCTGAATCCAAATTTAAATTGCTTCATCTCATCCGTTGATCTTCTCTCTATCCATTTATCCTCTTTGATTTTCAGTTTATCTTCTAGAATTGATAAGATATTCACTTATCTTTAGCGAAACAGATAGGGTCTTCAAATAATCCATTTTTTCTTTGAAATGAGATGATATTATCTTATCTGATATATCCAGTTTTCAGATAAGATAGCTTCTAGAACCTTTGGATTTGAATCGATCCCCTTTCTTTTGAACTTTTGAATTTAATTAGATAAATTTCATGATTATCTTCTCCCTATCATACCCTGCATGAATTAGGATATTAAGACAAGTTATTTGCAATATTCATTACAGAATATATATAGGAATGTAATAATATTTATGCAATATATGTATACTAACATATAGTTTTGGCTTTTGGATTTTAAAGAATATATATTGGTTTCATGAATAGATTGCATCAAAACAGGTTTACATAGTTGATATGTATATTGGATTTCATCCATACACATTGTTACTTCATATTGTTTAAGAAACTTATTTTGATGAGTTATATCATGTGTTTTAAGTTTTGTATTTATCAAAACTTATTTTGAGCTTATTGTCAAAAATAAGTATATTCCATCTATTATGTGTATTGGATCATTTCCATACACACTATGCTTCAAAAGTATTTAAATATATTGTTTTTGTATTTGGACAAGTTTTGAAAAAAATCCGATTTTTCATTTAAAAGTTTTTTTTGAAAAATACGGTTTTGATTTTAAGCTTTAAATTCTTAACGTCAAAAATAGTTCAAATTGTTTATAATATGTTTTAATTTTTAATCATACATATTAGTACTTCAGAGTATTTCAATAAACTTATTTTTGTGAAAATTATTGGAATTTATTTGAATTTTTAAAGGAATAAAAAGTCCAAGATTTAAAACTGAAAAAAGTTATTCTTGTGTTGCTAGCGGTCGACCGAGCGGTGAACCGATGTGGACAAGAACGTGCACAGCCCACAGTGATCGACCGACTCGGTCGGCCGACTGAAAGAGACTTGGTCTTTGTTTAGCCGGGTCGACCGAGCGGTCGACTGACCTAACCTGGCCAGGGTACAGTCGACTGCCAGTCGACTAGTAGCCCTCAACGGTCAGATTTTTGACCGTTAGCCGGTCGACCGACAGGCCATCTGGCCTGGGTATTGAGCCCAAATGGCTAGTTTTTGTAACGCTTATAAATAGGGGTCTTTTGGCCATCTTTGGACAAGATTTTGAGAGATGTTTTGAAGCAAACTTTTCCTATCTTTCACAAAGTTTTCTCTATAAGTTTTAGAACTTAACTTCCATATTAAAAGGAGAGTTTTTCAAGAGTATTTATCTTAATCTTTTTCAAAAGAATTTCCTTGAATTTTTCGCTTTCACTTCTATCTTTTTTCTCACACAAGCTTAAGCTTTTCATTGCTATATTTATCCTCTAGGATCCTTGTTTGTGAGAGTTTATTCTTGCTATCAAGAGAAGTGATCAGAAATGTGGAACCCCTTTATTAAGGAGTTGTAGAGGTTGTAACCTCGGTGAGCTTGTGGGTTCGTGTGTGTTGTTCTTGTGGGAACAAGTAAGGGACTTGAAGGTCCAAAAGAGTTCTTAAGGGAGCTCGTTGTAGATGTTGCAACACCAAGTGATCTTGTGGGATCGTTTATAGTAAAAATCCTTCATAGTGGTGAAGACGGAAATGTAGAGCAAGTGGCTCGAACTTCAAAACAAATCTCTCGTGTTTGTGATTGCTTATCTCTTCCTCTTTCTCACTTGTGTTTATATCTTGCATGTTTTTATTGTTAACATCCTTATATGCTTGATATACTTGTGCTTTATTGTTATATATGCTTGGGATTGATTGTGTGCTCACACTTGTATTTAACCAAGAGAGCCATAGTAGTACATCAACTCTTAATCTAGAGGAATCTTGAAGAGATAGTTTAAAACCCTTCACCGGAATTTGGCACTCTTTGGTTATACCTGGTGTGTTAGCATAATGGATTTAGTTTGCATAATTAGTTTTAATTCCACATTTGTTTAGCATTTGATTAGCTAGTCACCTATTCACCCCCTAGGTGACCTACAAGTGGCTAGAGTTTGGTGCTCTTGATTTGAGCCTAACAACCTAGAGTTAAAGATCTTTATTTTGCTAATCACAATATTTGTTTATACGCACATATGGATTTTCTTGCACCTCTCATTTTGATATTCTTAACTATCAAACTTGAAATGTTAAGATATCGATGTACCTAAAAACCTAGGAATTCATGTTTATTTTGTCACGATTAAAGATTCTTACTTTTTAAATGACAAAAAACTTGAGGCTAATGCAGAAGTCATCCATACATTAAAATCTACCCTAAATGATGATTATTTTTTTGGGGTTGCTAACATTGATTCGGCTTTTGTAATATGGAACACCCTCATCACTCTCAGTAACAAACACCATATTACAAGGAGAATGACTCGGATAATAGAAGTGCTACTTTCAACATGTGCTACATGTCCAAGGGGATGACCCGTTGAGGTAAATTTTGAATCTGAGCTAGATGATGATAATAAGATGCCATATGATGAACTTGCATCTTTTTGCCAAAAACTTCTTAAAAAATATGAGTTGTTAAAGAAAGAAAATAATTTTGTTTTAAAAGAAAAAGATTCTTTTCAAAATAAATTTAAAAGTGTTTTAAAAGAAAATGAATCTTTGAAAATAAAAATTATTTTGGTGAAAAAAGAAAAGGAGATTGTTTTGAAGGAAAATGACTCTTTGAAAAAGAAAATTATTTTGAAAGAAAACGAAGATATTTCTATTCTAAAGTGAAAGAGGATGTTTTTCTCATGTTTCTTCTTCTAAAATTGAAAATGATAAGAAGAACATTGATTGTTTGAGCTCCACTTTGAGTTAATGTGCTATTAATCACTCTAGATTGGAATCTATGTTTCGTAAGAAACAAATTTCACATATTTGTGCATATACTCCACGGTACAAATCACATGCACACCATGCTCATACACATCACACTTATATGTATGCTAGAGTGTACATTGTGGCCGCAAAAAAACTTGCAAAATTTTATTTTGATAGATTAAATTCTTCAAATTTTGCAAATAAAATGTTTGGGTTCCTATTGTTACTAACCCTCATGGACTAAAAAAGATATGGGTACTAAAATCCCTACCCCTTATTTTTTATATAGGTGTGGACTCTCACAAAACGTGAGAGAGTTGATACCTTGATAGTGGATGCCATTGGATTTTGATGGATACAACATTGGATGTATCACTATCAAGAGAGTTTTGGTGAGAGAACCATCATGTTTTGGAGAAATAGATTGGCTACACAGTTTCAGTAACCATTTCATCCTCCACTTTTAAAATATTTTTTAAATGCTTATATGCCTATATCATATGTTGATATTCAAATCTCGATTGAAACTTGTGTTATACATGTACAATTCTTGAGATACACGCTATACATGCTTTATTTCTTTTGTATACTCATTTATTTGTTTGATTGTACATTGTATGTCCTAATTTTGATGATTCTTGCATGAATATATGATATATCATTTTTTTAAAAAAAAGATTTTTAGTTTTGATTTTTGAGCGTCATTGTCTTATTTTCATGAAGATGCTATTCACATGATTCTTGTGCGCTCACATTTTTTTATTTACTCATGACCCTGTTTTCATGAGCATGTATGTGCTTTATAGATCTTGAGTGTCAATTTATGATTTGATTTTATATTTGAAGAATCTTTAACTAGTTTTTCAAAAACTATTTTAAACTAGTTCTTCAGTTGGTAGTGTTTTTAATTTATAACTATTTTCAAAACCTTATTTTTAAAACTTCTACCCTACAAGGGTGGTTGGTTGGGTGACCATGCCTTGTATTCTCTTTAATGAAAAATCTCTTTAAACTTGTGCATGAAAGGGTGGATGTTATGAGTTATACATGATTTTAATGATATTTTATTTTTGTATACTCATATGTCTATATATGCATGCATCAAATTTCAAGTGGTATTTCCATTTCATACATACATATATATGATTTTTTTGCGCTAGATTTTCAATATTTATACAAACATGTTTTATAGCACAAATTGGTTTTACGCTAAGCTTGATTTAGTCCTAATTATTAATTGGCATCTTTTACAAACTTATGCATTATTTCAAAAAAAAGAGAAAAAGTTCTTTTAACTTAAAAAGATTTCATGTTGATAAGATAATAATTAGTTTATCTACAAGTGATATCAATATTTGTTTTATCAACTACTATTTGATTTCAATTGGTATCAAAATTTATTTTGTTGACTACAAGTAATTTCAAAATTTGTTTTAAGTGGTATCAAATTTTTTTAAAATATGTTTGATATGTATTGCTTATATGCAAGGGGAGTCTAACATCTCCTCCATATATAGATTCATAATGAGTATATTTTATATATTGAGGAGTTTAACCTCTCTTCTTTATGTGATACATATATGAAGGGGGTAGCTTAACATCTCCGTCTATACATTGTATATTATGCTTATGTGGGTTAGGGTCTACTCATCCCTTCTCCATATAATGCATGTATGGAGGGGAAATTAACTTAACGTCTCTCCTCTTCATGAATTTATATCGCATATAAATTTATATTGTTTGTTTTTCTTCACCCCATTGTTGATGAATTGACAAAAAGGGGGAGAAGAATTTAGAGTTTATATATGCATGTTATGTATAATATCTCCTAACTAATAATACTGTATTTCTACTTTTATAAATTTTATTTAGATTACTTATTATTATTGATTAATTTATTTTATACATAATAATAATAATAATGCTAATAATAATGTATAAAATATAATACATACATATACTTGTATAAATGCAAATCAAAAACATATACACTTAATATGTGCGTACATGTATTATACACCTGTATAAAATAAACTAATCAATAATAATAAGTAATCTAAATAAAATTTATAAAAGTAGAAATACAGTATTATTAGTTAGGGGGATATTACTCTATGTTTTATTTATGCATATATGTTTGTTTATTTATGTTCTTACTTGAATATCTATATGTTTTTGCTATGCATGAGCTAAGGGGGAGGTTCTATGAATCTTTTTTTTAATCCGTGCATATATAACTCCATGAGTTTTATCATCGTCAAAAAGGGAGAGATTGCTGGCCCAAAGGCCCATCACTCTAGTTTTGATAATGATTAAACTCATGTAGTTCTTGTATTAATTATCTTGTGTCTATTTAAGTTTCAGATTTTTACCAAGATCTTAGTCGGCGTTTAGCTTCAACAAAAGATTCGAAGTCAAGTTTTGAAGCTAGCACGTATTGATTCAAGAGCTCACGCGTCAAGATCGTATCTAGCACTCAAAGAGGAGTTTAGCTTGTTTGGATCAAGTAAAGATGGAGAAGAAGATTTTTAAGAGAAGATTTTCAAGACTTGAGTCGTGTTTGTAAGTTTAAGATTTTGTTTTAGATAAAATGTAAAAGATAAATTAGTTGTAAATTGCGTAAGCTCATTTACACACACAAAATATTTCATATCTTTCATGATCAAGTTTTTAGAAAATATAGTTTTGGTTTTTGGATTTTAAAGAATATATATATATATATATATATATATATATATATATATATATATATATATATATATATATATATATATATATATATATATTGGTTTCATGAATAGATTGCTTCAAAAAAAATTTACATGATTTATATGTGTATTGAATTTCATCCATACCACATTGTTGCTTCATATTGTTTAAGAAACTTATTTTGATGAATTTATATCATGTGTTTTAAGTTTTGTATTTATCAAAATTTATTTTAAACTTATTGTCAAAAACAAGAATATTTCATCTACTATGTATATTGGATCATTTTCATCACGATTCTTTAAAAGTGTTTAAATATCTTATTTTTATATTTGAACAAGTTTTGGAAATCCGGTTTTTCATTTAAAAGTTTGTTTTTGAAAAATGCGGTTTTGGTTTTAAACTTCAATTTCTTAAGCTTAAAAGTAGTTCAAATTGTTTGTAATATATTTAATTTTTGATCACACATATTTGTACTTCAAAGTATTTCAATCAACTTATTTTTGTGAAATTTATTGGAATTTATTTGAATTTTTAAGGGTATAAAAAGTCCAAGATTTAAACCTTAAAAAGCTGTTTTTAGGCTGCTGGCGGTTGACCGACCGGTCAACCGAACCAGGGCTCGATCGACTGAGCGATCGACAGACGTGCACAAGAACGTGCACAACCCACAGCAGTCGACTGACCCGGTCGACCGGCTGAAAGAGACTTGGTCTCTGTTTGGCCTGGTCGACTGACCTAGCCTGGATGGGGTACCGGCCGGTCGGTCGATCGATAACCCTCAACAGTCAGATTTTTGACCGTTGGTCGGTCGATCGCCTGGTCGATCAACAGGCCATCTGGCCTTGGTATTGAGCCCCAACAGCTAGATTTTGTAACCCTTATAAATAGTGGTCTTTTGGCCAGTTTTAGACAAGATTTTGAGAGAAGTTTTGAAGTAGTTTTTTTATCTTTCACAGAGTTTTCTCTACAAGTTTTAGAGCTTAACTTCTATATCAAAAGGAGAGTTTACCAAGAGTGTTTATATTGATCTTTTTCAAAAGAATATTCTTGAATTTCTCACTTCCACTTCTATCATGTTTTCTCACACAAGCTTGAGTTTTCCATTACTATATTTATCCTCTAGGATCCTTTTTTTTAGAGTTTGTTTTTGTGATCAAGAGAAGTGATCACAAGTATTCCACCCCTTGTATTAATGAGTTGCGGAGGTTACGGTCTCAGCGAGCTTGTGACTTCGCGTGTGTTGTTCTTGCGGGAACAAGTGAGGGACTTGTGGGTCTAAGAGTCCTTAAGGGAGCTCGTTGTAGGTGTTGCGGTACTGAGTGATTTTACGGGATTATTTATAGTACAAATCCTTCATAGTGGTGAAGGCGGGATGTAGAGCAAGTAGCTCGAACCTCGAAATAAATCTCTCGTATTTTCGGTTGCTTATCTCTTCCTCTCTCTCACTTGTGTTTATATCTTGCATGCTTTTATTGTTAACATCCTTATATGCTTGATATACTTGTACTTTATTGATATATATATGCTTGAGATTGATTGTGTGCTTCAACCAAGAGAGCTATAGTCGCATCTCAACTCTTAATCTAGAAGAATCTTGAGGAGAAAGTCCAGAACTCTTCACCTAAAATTCTGTTACACTCTTTGGTTATACTTGGTGTGTTAGCATAATAGTTTTAGTTTGCATAATTAGTTTTAATTCTGCATTTATTTAGCATTTGATTAGCTAGTCACCTATTCACCCCCTCTAGGTGACCTACAGACCGGTCGGCCGATCAGATTCAACTGAGGCTAAGGGTGAGCCAGTCAGTCGACCGAACGGTCAACCGCAACGGTTGGCGGTCGACCGGTCGATCGACCGACATACATGCACAACGTCAACACCCCAACCCACAAGATCGGTCGACCAGTCAGTCAACCGACTTGGCCTGTCATAGGAAACGGTCAACCAACCTGGGCTGAAAAACGGTCTTTTCTGAGAATTTTGAAATGAAATTTTTTTCTAAAAATTGTATTGATTTTAAAAGGTATAATCATGTATTGGCAATTTAGATACAAGTTCTAAACTTGATATAAATCATTAGAAAATATATGAAACATGTATCAAGACTAAACATGTAAAACACCCATGCAAAACAAACTTGAATTTTCAAAAACGTGTATTTTTGTGTGTGTAACTCTTTGAGCATCAATCTATATTCTACACTTTAACAAACTATTTTCTTATAAAGTTCTAAGTGACTATAAGTGTCTTCAAGCGGGTTTCTCCAATAGGGACGTCGAGTGCTTTGAGCTCCAATCCCATACTTGAGTACCCTTGAGCCATCAATATATTCCTTAAGAGGGAAAAAAACACATTAGATCTTCTTGAACCCTGAAACACACTTATAACACTTGAACTTGATTAGTACTAAATAACTACATATGTTTTGTTATCATCGAAATAACAAACCGGTGATTATAACCTTGGGCGAACATTTATAGGCTGAATAGCCCCCCATTCAATAGCTTCATGTGGGTAACGATCGATTTAAAGCGAACATTTCTCTGTGTCTCCAGATTTTAACTTTCAAGAATTAATACTATAACGGTCGGCAATAAATACAATTAATCAGTCAAAATAAAATAAAAGAGAAATAGAAAAATAATCTCGCTTGCCAGAGCACGTGTCGCGTCACGGCGTGCGTGTGTGTGTGGTACCCGACCCTAATAATTAATTCATAGCAATAGAGAGAGGAATGATTGAAATTTAAACACCTATTATTCTCATGTATTATCCTATATGGGACTAAATAAATAGGCCACTATAGGGAAATTCAACTTTTTCCCTTTGTTGGCACACTCAACCCTAACTGTCCCCGAAAAAGGTTGAATTCCAGGGAAGACAATAAATCAATGAATAACACAAAACATAACATATAAACAAATTTTAGGCAATCTCATACTCTGAATTCGGGATAGGTGGCTTGCGGCTCTTAACCTACCCTTAGTGAATTTCATCGCAATCCGAGAGACAGTGGCTTATCCTTAATAAAAAGGCTTCTTTACTAGATATTAACAAAAGACACAGTACATCCTCGTCAGTTGAGCGAATGAATTAAACGTTAATGATAATACTCACAAAAATTGACTCATGAGAGTTCTAGGGGTAAGTCCTACCCCCCAACCGTGGCCATCACAATTGATGCAGACATCTATTCAAGATGAAAGAGCTGAAGAGATGAATCCAAGAAGTCCCAGTCTAAGTTGAAGACGTAGTAGGATTTGAGATTTTTTTCTCTTTCTTTATTTTTGTTTTTTTAGTTTATTTATTTTGACATTTAGAGTTTCTAATTTTGAGATTGTAATACTATTTAGATCAGGAGTTTGAGTTGGACTCAATTTTATAAAACCTATAAAAAGGCCCTATTGTATCAACAATATTCAATGAAGAATTTTGATAAATTTTATTGTGTAAGATTTAACTTCTTTCATATTAGTTAGGATTACTTCCTAATCTCCTCTTAATTGAAACCTTAATTCTAAATTCTTCTCTCTCCTCATCAACAGCAAAGAAGCTCAAACTGATTCCAAACAAACAACCCATCTCCTTCGTCACTTTCTTGCTTCGTCCCCACACCAGCAAACACAACAACCAACAATCCCTTTTCTTCTCTCTCCGCTCTCTGTAAACACCAACAGCCAACAACAATTCCCTCCCCTACATCTCTCTCTACAGACCAACAGTAGTCAACACCACACCACCCTTTTCTCTTCTTCGCATCGTTCATTCCTATTCCTTCTCCTCTCTCTTCTCAACTACACGAATCCAAGGCCCGACGACAGGTTGCGCGAGCAGATCCAGTGCAGTGCGAGAAGAATCAAGCCCGTCTCACACAAGCAGTGATGCTTTCATGATTCTGATCCTCTTCATCGTCAACCACACCACTGCCCTCACGGTTGTCTTGCTTCCCTCCTCTGATTGCCTGCAAAAGAACAGCAGTAAAGAAGAAGAAATTAAGTAAGCTTTAATTGAATTTGGGTTTCAATTTTCAAATCCAGACCCGTTATCAAAAAATAGACTCGTTAAGCGACTCTACTTCATTTTTGGGTCGTAACTTTCGCATCTGGGCTCCGATTTAGGTGATTTTGGTACGATTACGATCACGATGATAAACTCTACGCATCAGTATCAACTATAGGTCCGAGATATCTCTATAATCCTCAGTAGGTAATTTTATTTAATACGGTTTCTTTATTTGTGGGTTGATAACTATCCTTTATTATTTTATCAATTTGAACTACTGTCACTATATCGTGAGACAGTGAGATTTTGCTTGTCCTGCATTTGCTGATCATATATTGAGTGTACAAACTTTACCTTCGTACCGAGTAGCTACTTTAATTTATTTAAATTATGAATGGTACACCGGTACTTGCACGTTTTGTTAAATCCATCATCTTGCATTATTAGTTTTAATTATTTTCCTACCAAAAGATCGTTTTGTTGGTGGAACATAGTGCAGTTTGCTTTATCACTAATTTTCGATTTACGCAGACACGTTTTACATCATCTTGGTATCAGAGCACGGTTAGGGTAGGAATTGCATCACTAAGGTATTTGCTAGAAACTTTTAATTTTTTTTGCATTTAAAATAAAAATAAAAAAGTTTATCTAGTCTAAATTTGCAACTTTTCATCCTCATTTAAATTTTACATAGTGCATGCCCACCCGCAGCGGTCACCCATATCTGTTAGAAGAGACTAGCAAATCTCACACCACCCCAATGGATCTCCAACAGATTACCTCAATGTTCGCCGAGATAAATGCCAAGTTAGATACTCTTAAGACACTCGACGAAATATTGGCCAAAGTGGAACCTACATGTGATCAAACTCCAATGAAAATAACTAACGTAACAACATCGAGAATACATCCAATCTCGATGCTCAATATTTGAAAAGCATCAAGATCGATGTTCCCAACTTTGAGTGACATCACGACCCATAACTTTCATAGATTGGACACTCCAACTAGATAGGTATTTCATATGATAAGAACTTACCGAAGCTAGAAAAGTTAAGTACGCTGCAATGAAACTGTCTGGCAAAGTTAGTTAGTATTTGACTAACTTAGAAAATAGACGCGCAGCCCGAGGTTAACCACTGATTGACACATGGATAGGATGAAAAAAGAGTTAGAAATAAAATATATACCACCATCGTTTAGTGCTCTTCTCTTGGACAATTGGTACCAACATACTCAGGGTAACAAATCAGCGAAGGAGTATGTCAAGAAATTCGATAAATTCCTCATCAGATGCACAACCCTCCATAAGGAAGGTGAAGCTCAAATTCTTTCTAGATTCAGAGCCGGTCTTAGAGATGACCTACGAACTGAACTATAAGTTAGAGGAGTCAATGAGTTAGAGGCGGCGTATGCCTTAATCCAAGATTTAGATTCTGCTAGGACCAGTCACGCTTCAAAGAGTTACGATTATAGGACTTCAATGCCTAGACCATCTCCATCTTACCAACCCTATAGGTCTAGTACCCAAACCCTTTCACATAGGGATAACATTAAGGGTAAGAGTCTTGAACGGGACAATAGAAACAAGGGCCCTGATTCCTCCAAAGTTAGTTCCATAACCAAGTGCTATAAATGCCAAGGTTATGGACATTTAGCCGCCAGTTGCCCTAATCTTGTCAAAATCACCATAATAGATGGAGAACCCATTGAAGCCACTGAATTAGATTCTGATGAGTATACCTATCACCCAGATGTTGAAGCAGATGACGAGTTATCAAGCGATGATGTTAGTCTCAACTGCATTTGGCTAACACCGTCTACCCATTTGTCTGTCATCAAGTGTGTTCCCTCTCCGCCAGCAGAAAAGGTCAATTAGAGAAGAACTACGACCTTTCACATGTTCACCAAGATTGGAGATTAGAGTTGTAAGGTGATTGTGGACAGTGAAGATTGTATCAATGCAATATCATCTAGGTTGTCTGAAAATCTTAGATTAGAGATTACATCCCACCTCCACCAATGCAAAGTGTCTTGGATTGACTCCACAGCACTTGAGGTCAAACAAAGATGTCTTATACTAGTCAGTTTCGATCATTATAAAGATAAGATTTGGTGTGATATGATTACCATGAAAGTGGGTCAAGTTATACTAGGTAGACTATGGTTGTTTGACAAAAATATCACCATTTACGGTCGATTCAACATGTGTTAATTTGAGCATGAGGGTAAGCAAATTAAGCTACTACCATTGAGACCCAAGACTGGATAGCCCCAGCAAATGTCCACTTTGGCTTTGCTGCCAACTGCATCCTCTCCATCTCTCATTGCTACTGTTCCTTTTCTATTTCTCAGTAATCATGTTTATCGTGTCTGCAAATCAATTCCTCCCTTACTACCAATACCATTCCACTGTAAAGCATTCGAGTTTGCACCTGCATTTGCATCACATAAACGCATGCACAAACTACACAAGGAGATTAGTGATGGAAGTAAATGGAGCAATGTGAAACCTACTCTACGAGCTCACATTAGAAAAATATTTAATACTTTCAATGTAGGCGACTATGTGATAGTTCAGATTTACTTGAAACGGTTTCCTTTCGAAACTGTTGAAATGTTGCATGTCCACAGTGCTGGGCTTTTCGAGATCTTGAATAAACTGAATTACAGTACTTATGATATAGATCTTTTTAGAGATTATAGCATTAGTTATACTTTCAACATTAATAATCTAGTAGATTATAAGAATTTTGATTGTAGCCCCTTGATTGTTGAACCTTCTCCTAAGCCATCCTTTGAGAGACCCCCATTTACCTCACTTCTAGATACTCATCCCATTACAGTAGAGATGGTTGATAAAGTTTTAGAGGATGTGACTATCACCACCAACTGGTGGAACTCACAGGTACTTAAACCGCTATAAAAGAAAAGCATCGACTACTGATTCACAGTTAGATCGAGATAATTTGCAAAGGATTGATTCAGTGCAGCATGGAAGACCTAATCCATCTAAACTCAATGGAGTCAAGTTTTCTCCCACCCGGGGAGAATGATGCAGACATCTATTCAAGATGAAAGAGCCAAGGAGATGAATCCAAAAAGTCCCAGTCCAAGTTGAAGTCATAGTAGAATTTGATATTTTTTTCTCTTTCTTTATTTTTGTTTTTTTAGTTTCTCTTCTTTTTTTTTTTTTGATATTTTGAGTTTCTAAATTTTGAGATTGTAATTCTATTTAGATTAGGAATTTGAGTTTTGAGTTAGACTCAATTTTGTAAAAGTCTATATAAAGGCCCTATTGTATTAACAATATTTAGTGATGAATTTAGATAAATTTTATTGTGTGAGATTTAACTTCTCTCATATTGTTTAGGATTACTTTCTAATCTCCTCTTAATTGAAACCTTAATTCTAGGTTCTTCTTTCTCCTCATCAACAGCAAAGAAGCTCAAACTGATTCCAAATGCCACTAAACAACCCATCTCCTTCATCACTTTCTTGCTTCTTCCCCACACCAGCAAACACAATACCAACGATCCCTTTTATTCTCTTTCCATTCTCTGTAAACACCAACAGCCAACAACAATTCCCTCCCTTACATCTATCTCTGCAGACCAACAGTAGTCAACACCACACCATAATTTTTTCTTCTCCACATTGTTTGATCCTATTCCTTCTCCTCTCTCTTCACAACGCCAAGAACCCAAGGCCCGACGACAGGTTGCGCAAGCAGATCCAGCACACGTGCGAGAAGAATCAAGCCCTGCTGATTAGTCTACGATTATGCATTATCATATCGCATTTCCCACCGATTTATGAATAAATTGTCGGTCTAAACCGTGTTTTGGTCTTGATTGCAGGTAGATCCAAAGTTCAAGGGCAAAGGGGTAATAAGAGCCTAATTAAATCTCTTTTATGGTATTTAATCCCGCATTACTTGGAGACCAAGCCAAGGATTATCTAGAAGATTCATTGAACCTAGCCTCCTGCACATGTCAGACGAATATTCGTACGAAATTACCAGAAACGGGATATATCCTGACAACCCACGAAGACAGAAGAACAGCCTGACAAAACCAGGGACGTGGCTCCCTGGTATTACCATGGAAACGCGGCAATAGCCGCGTTTCCGTGGCAAAGGAGTGGAGCCACGCGTCGATTTTTGACGCGTGGCCCCTTCTCGTCTTCTGGATGCTTCCTATGCCTATAATAGCCCTGCCTTTGGCCAAAACGTAAGCAGTTTTCGTTTTTAGGAGTAGGTGCAGATTTTAGGAGTAGTGTAGGTGAGTGTTCTTCATTTCTTGAATTTTCTTTTCTTTTTAAATCAATGTAGTAGGGCTGAGTGATTCATAAAGAGAGAGATTGAGAGGGATTGATGTAATAGATAGTGACGGTCTATGTAAAGGTGCCTCCTTTCTCTTCCATTGTAATCTCCTTTACCTTCTACATGATTTCTTGCTAACTTTTATTCTCATGACAATCTAATTACTAACCACTAACCATCTAACCACTTACTTGATAATCCACATGAATCGGGTAGCCTCTATCAAGGCCTTGTTCTTGCAAGAGCCATTGATGGCCAATGATGATGGGTTCTAACATCTAACTTGCTAACTTGCTAACTTGCTAACCAAGCTAACTCTCTTTTATTTTCAAGCTTTCTTTTAGTAGTGTAATGAGTGATGCTTGTGTTAGCTTGACCTTGATGCTTGTTTGAATGTGATGAACCATCTCCGTGCCATGCTTTGTATCGTCTCTTGAAGCCAAGGATTAATGATGGCCGAGGATCAAAATGTGAGGCAACTATCATGAAGAGGTTAGCATGGTTAGTGGAGTATTTAGTAGTTAGTAGCCATGAGTTTTCTTTTCTCTTGTTTTAGAAATTCTTTTCAAGCTTCTTTTCTCACTCTTCTATCGATGTTTTCTCCATCTTCTTAGTTCACCTTAGTTCCATTTCCTTTTCTATTTGTTTTCCAAACCACTTTCTATTTTGTTTTTACATCGACGTTTTTATCGCTCTCCTCACCTACCACATTCTGGATTTCCTTTTCCTTTTCTTTTCACTTTCTTTTCCTAATTCTTTCAACAAAGAAGAGGTGTTAACATACAACGTGAATAGAAACTGTCAATGCTTCTATCGCCTCCCTTCCCTGTGGATACGACCCGTTGAGCCAATGCTATAACGGAGGTATCGAGGGTACATTAGCACATTCGAGCTTTTACATCGATTTCACATAATACACACTTTTGAGTGCTAGTTCCACCCCGATCAAAATTTTTGGCGCCGTTGCCGGGGAATGGGAATGGTTTTGTTTTCACGTTTTTGTTAACATTGTCTTCTCTGTTTTGGTGTGCAGGACATTCTTTACAGGTGCTTAATTTTGCAGAACAGAAACTAGCTTTGTATCTCCCTGCTCTTGAAAGCAGGGCCCCAGCTTCTACAGAAAAGCCACGCAATCACGACTTTTGCCGCGAAAACGCGGCCATTTTGTGATGATTGTAAATCTTGTTGTGCTGGGATGTGTAAATTGTAATAGCTAGTGGATTTGCACTGCTATTTTTCTTGCTTTGATTGCCTACACACCATAATAAATAAAGAACTAAAATACGGTATTTGGACGCTTTTAAAACGGTTTAGATATTTGCATTTAGGCACGTGTCAATTCAATTCCAATATACTGTATTTTGTTCTGTTGTTGTGATCTGGATGGAGATGTACATATGGCATTGCATATAGCATAGGACAAACACGTGGGTGATTTATCGCTTTGTGTTATACTATTGTCTATATTGCACACTTGCACAAATTGAACTTAAGGGCAAAACCCATACAAGATAAGGTGGGGATTTAGTCACCCTTCCTTAGCCCAAAAATCATCTCCCCACTCACACAACCCAAGCCCTAATAAAATTTGAATAGACGTTGGCCCCTAGGGACATCTAGGTTTAGGTCAACCCTCCTATAGGCTTGGTTTTGATTTTTCTTTTCCTTTTGTTTGTTGTTTGATTTTTTTTCTTTTTGTTTGTGATTGTTTGTGAAATGGCATTCAACAAAAATAATTCTTTCAATCCGAACATGAATCCATATTTCACACCGACTCCATTCTATTCGGATAATTTCAACCCGGCGTTTTACAATATGCACCAACCACATACACCGGGTTGGCCTTATCCGAATCAATACAACCCATACCCACATTCTTATGACTATAATTTTCAAAATAATTTCAACTCGTCACAGAGTCAATGGGGATTCAAGTCCCCCGAGTCAAATTTTCAACCTCCTTGTCCACCATATTCACCTTGTCCACAATATTCATTTCCCGAGTTCACTTCCTATATTCCTTTTTCTGGACCTCCCATTGAAGAAAAATCTGAGTTCCAAAAGAGGGTAGAAGCCAATATACAAGAGAATGAGCAACAAGTTCAAGAAATATTGGCTTCTCTAAAACATATTCAAGAGTCTTACTCAGTTCCACCTCCTCATAATGAACAACCATTTGCCTTGGAAACGAGTAAAGAACTCTTGTGTGAGTCTGAGTTTCAATCTCAACACATTTTGACTCACATTCTTCACAAAATTTCCAAAACTAAGATTCTTATACTCCCATTCTAGAGCAACCACTTGGAGATACATCAAGTCTAGATAAGAGTATGGATATCTTGCAGGAGTCTCTGTTACAATATCAAAAATCACATGCTGAGTCTGTCAATAGGGTGGAAGAACAATTAAGTCAATTGGTTAACATTTATAGGAATGAGGAACTCTATCTTATCAACTTTTGACCAATTCAACTATGCCAAACTCTATTGATATGACTCAAGACGCTTGTCATTTTGGAAATCAAGATTCAATTTCAGCACACCCACCTGAACTTGTCCAAACTTCAAATCCCATTGACATTTTGGCATGTTATCCTTTTCCTGAAATTGAAATTGAGCATGAATATGATCATGAACCTCAAATTAGTGATTCAATTCTACTTCCTGATTCAATTATGACTCTGGTGTCTTCACCTGATTTCAATCCTTTTCCCGAGTCAGTATTGGATCCAGTGCCAATCCATTATGAAATTGAATCACCAATCTCTTATGATGATCATATTGAACTTGACCAATTTCATACTTTTGAAAGTCCCTTTGATAAATTGGCAAGTTCTCATTTTTATGGAATTGAACTCAATGTGGAATGTGACTTTGATTCTCAAATTTGTGATCCAGTTCAAATCCCTGAATCATTATTGACTCCTGTTATATTACCCAATTTGAGTAACATTTTAGAGTCAGTTTTGATTCCCATCCCTATCATTCCTGAACTTGAATCACCAATCTTAGATAGTCACATTCCATCATGGGGAAATGAATGTGGACCTGAGCTTCATCTTCTTTATTTGGACCCACTTCCTGAACTTATCTCGACTCCTGAACCTTTACTTGATTTAAGTCTTTTTTCTGAGTCGATGTTAGTTCATGTGCTTCTTGAATCCAAATCAATCATTCCATTCTGGGACAAGGGTTTTGAAAATTTTGACTCCGAAATTATTTTGAAAATTTGGAAATTAGATGGGGTAAAACTCTTAATAAAAATCATTCATATATACATCATTCTTGTGGGTTGTATTCTTGAGATTTCTGGTGGGTTCCTCCAGACTCCACGCAAGAATGATTGGGTCGCATTTCGTGGACCAATCAGACCGCCACCGGAACCACCACCTTGAGGTGATTTTTTCTTCCCTCTCTATTTGTTTCATGCATACATACATCACGATGCATTGAGGATAATGCATGAGATAAGTGTGGGGGAGGGTTTACTAACTTAGAGTTTTTAGATTTTCTTTCTTTTACACTTCTTTTAGGATACTTTTAGAAATCTTTCCTTTTGTATAGGAATTTTTCTCTTTCTTTTAAAAAAACTTTTTGAAATAAGAGACAAAGTTTTGGTCTATTTTTAAGAAAATTAAGATGATCTGAGAAATTAAGAAAACCTTAATTATGACATCTTAAACCTAGTCGAAATAATGGATCTTGTTTAAAATTATAGGTTAAGAATAAAAGATTGGGGAGATAATTTTATCTTGAATTTTTGCCTTAGATAAGATACACTTCACACTTACACAATTTTTGGGATGGAAACAAAGACCTAAAATGCCATAAAAAATAATAAATAAATAAATAAATAAAAAGAAAAAAATATATGTGAATAAACATCACTTATTAAGCTGGATAACTATGCCTCAAGAAGCATGATTATTCACACCTAACGGTGGTCAAAAGAACAAATAATCTCCCTTAGTTTTGTGGCCTTGTTTACTTGAGTCCTTAAACCCTAGGGATGTTTTCTCATCTGGTGCCCTAAAACCGTCTGGTTTGGGAGTCATCGGTTATAGGCTCGCTACATGGGTGAACTAAGAAAGCCTAAGAAAACTAAGGGAAGAAAAAGAAAAATATATATATAATATAAAATAAATGGCTTGATGGTTAGAGTTGAAATCCCAGAAATCTTCACTATCACAAAGTGCATATTATCTAGGTTTTATGAAAGATAAATTATTCAATCCATTTTTGAATTCTTACCTTAATTGAAGACAAGATCTTGCATGGAGACTAAGTTTAAGGAAGATTGATTTGTGGTGGACTTATGACCTTAGATCACTTATATTTTTGCAAAAATAGTTCGAAAACATGTCTCTCTTTCAAAATGCGTTTTCAAAATACTAACATTTGTCTTCTTTCTTTATGGATTTTGTGGGTGCAATCCGCTGAAAACCCTCAAGAGACAACACTCCTCCTCCAGGGTAACCTAGAGGTTTAACGGCTTGTTGCACACGCTCAGTGCAATCGCGTCACCTGCGAAAGTGGTGTAATAACATCTATAGTATAGTTTTATTTTCTTGTTTTGCTCGGGACGAGCAAAAGATAAGTGTGGGGGTGTGATTTGTCTACGATTATGCATTATCATATCGCATTTCCCACCGATTTATGAATAAATTGTCGGTCTAAACCGTGTTTTGGTCTTGATTGCAGGTAGATCCAAAGTTCAAGGGTAAAGGGGTAATAAGAGCCTAATTAAATCTCTTTTATGGTAATTAATCCCGCATTACTTGGAGGCCAAGCCAAGGATTATCTAGAAGATTCATTGAACCTAGCCTCCTGCACATGTCAGACGAATATTCGGACGAAATTACCAGAAACGAGATATATCCTGACAACCCACGAAGACAGAAGAACAACCTAACAAAAACCAGGGACGTGGCTCCCTGGTATTGCCGTGGAAACGCGGCAATAGCCGCGTTTCCATGGCAAAGGAGTGGAGCCACGCGTCGATTTTTGACGCGTGGCCCCTTCTCGTCTTCTAGATGCTTCCTATGCCTATAAATAGCCCTGCCTTTGGCCAAAACGTAAGCAGTTTTCGTTTTTAGGAGTAGGTGCAGATTTTAGGAGTAGTGTAGATGAGTGTTCTTCATTTCTTGTATTTTTTTCTTTTTAGATCATTGTAGTAGGGCTGAGTGATTCATAGAGAGAGAGATTGAGAGGGAGTATGTAATAGATAGTGACAGTCTATGTAAAGGTGCCTCCTTTCACTTCCATTGTAATCTCCTTCACCTTCTACATGATTTCTTGCTAACTTTTATTCTCATGGCAATCTAACTACTAACCACTAACCATCTAGCCACTTACTTGATAATCTACATGAATCGGGTAGCCTCTATTAAGGCCTTGATCTTGCAAGAGCCATTGATGGCCAATGATGATGGGTTCTAACATCTAACTTGCTAACTTGCTAACTTGCTAACCAAGCTAACTCTCTTTTATTTTCATGCTTTTTTTTAGTAGTGTAATGAGTGATGCTTGTGTTAGCTTGACCTTGATGCTTGTTTGAATGTGATGAACCATCTCCGTGCCATGCTTTGTATCGTCTCTTGAAGCCAAGGATTAATGATGGCCGAGGATCAAAATGTGAGGCAACTATCATGAAGAGGTTAGCATGGTTAGTGGAGTATTTAGTAGTTAGCAGCCATGAGTTTTCTTTTCTCTTGTTTTAGAAATTCTTTTCAAGCTTCTTTTCTCACTCTTCTATCGATGTTTTCTCCATCTTCTTAGTTCACCTTAGTTCCATTTCCTTTTCTATTTGTTTTCCAAACCACTTTCTATTTTGTTTTTACATCGACGTTTTTATCGCTCTCCTCACCTACCACATTCTGGATTTCCTTTTCCTTTTCTTTTCACTTTCTTTTCCTAATTCTTTCAACAAAGAAGAGGTGTTAACATACAACGTGATTAGAAACTGTCAATGCTTCTATCGCCTCCCTTCCCTGTGGATACGACCCGTTGAGCCAATGCTATAACGGAGGTATCGAGGGTACATTAGCACATTCGAGATTTTACATCGATTTCACATAATATACACTTTTGAGTGCTAGTTCCACCTCGATCACCCGCCTAACACAAGCAGTGATGCCTTTGCGATTCTGATCCTCTTCATCATCTACCAAGCACCACTGCCTTGACGGTTGCCTTGTTCCCTCCTCCGATTGCCTGCAAAAGAATAGCAGCAAAGATGAAGAAATTAAGTACGCTTCAATTGAATTTGGGTTTCAATTTTCAGATTTAGACCCGTTATCAAAAAATAGACTCGTTAAGCGACTCTACTTCATTTTTGAGCCATAACTTTCGCATCCGGGCTCCGATTCAGGTGATCTTGGGACCATTACGATCATGATGACGAGCTCTACGTATCAGTACTAACTACAGGTCCAAGATATCTCCATAATACTCATTAGATAATTTTCTTTAACACGGTATCTTTATTTATGGGTTGATAACTATCCTTTATTATTTTATCAATTTGAACTGCTGCCACTTTATCGTGAGACTGTGAGATTTTACTTGCCCTGTATTTGCTGATCATATATATTGAGAGTACAAACTTTGCCTACATAATTGATAGCTACTTTAGTTTATTTAAATTATGAACGGCACACCTGTACTTGCACATTTTGTTAAATCCACCATCTTGCATTATTTAGTTTAATTATTTTCCTACCCAAGATCATTTTGTTAGTGGAACATAGTGAAGTTTTCTTCATCACTGATTTCTAATTTACACACGCATACACATTTCACATCAATAATTCTTTTCATGTAAGTAAGTCCTCTAAGGGTACTGCAACTGAATATTATATCCTCTACAATTCATGTGTTGAACTTATTAAGAGTTAAAACTTATCCTAACTAGCTGTATCTAAGAGCATCATCATTATAAAGAAGAGGTTGTAGCTACATAGGCTACAATAGGGTATAAAATATCCGGGTCGATGCTTCAGATGAGTGTCACCAGTTCAGATTATTTTACCACATTGAACCTTTTTCATGGTAATAGTTCACCAATCAAGAAGATTGGGTTTTTCACTGTCGGTGAGTTCCTATTTGGGCTTAACCCCTTCTCCCTCGATGTATCTATGACCAATAGAAAGACCCTATATCAAATAGACTTCATATATATCAAAATGTAAGGTCTATGGTCATATTGTAACTTAACAACTTTTAATTTCAAGTGGTGATAGTCAAATGTTTGACTTTTCAAAACTACATACTTGAGCTCTTGGTACTCTTTATGAAAATGAACTTACAAGGCCATGGGTGATGTTATAGCTTAAGATCTTTTGATTTTAAATGAAAGAATAATCTGTCATTTTATGTGAAGCTCCCATTTAAAAGTAATTAGATAAGAATGAAAATATTATTTTAGTTTAATATATCAACAAATAATATTTTAGTTCATGCATATAGTTGATCAAACTTATTAAAGTTGAAATATCAGGATTTCTAGTATTTTATGAACTGAACATATAATTGACCGAAAATTCTTTATTATCCATTTTACTCACTTTATCAAAATAATAATGATGTCAAAGATCAAAATTTTATATTTATAAAATGACTACAAAGTAGTTCCTTACTAGACAGCAAGATGTCCTAATTTACATCGCCATATAATTCCTTAATAGAATCTGAATTTCTATCTTTGGAAAAATCATTATAGTTTTAATTTATTCATTATGATATAGATTTTTCTTTTCTTTCGTACATGTAACTTGTTCATTTTTCACAAATAGAAAATAATTTATAAATCTTTATCTTTGAAAATATATTATTATTATAATCTTCAAAAAAAACTTTAAAAATATGATTATATTATAAACATGTAGTCAATCTCTTTTAAATCTCTTTTAAATCAAGAAAATCTTTAAATCTCTAGAGTTTTATACAATTGATAAATAGTCAAAATAATGTACGTACTTATGATGTAAAATCTTTATACAAGAACTTAAAGATTTTTATTAGTACAAGACTATGTAAAATAAAATTTTAAAACTAAGTCATAAGAATCATGCATTCAAAGTTTCAAAATAGTTTTAATATATACATATATAACAAATTTTAAATTTGCAACATATTCACAAAGAATAAGGATACAAATAAAATTTGTAAGTGCAAACTATCAGAAGAATGCATTGTTTTATTTTAACTTCACAATTCAAACAAGAATTTTCATGATTCTATTGTATGTTAAAATTATAAAAGTTCATTTAATAGGATGATCTAAATATATTTGTTACAAAATAATCTGTTTTAATATAACTCTAGCCATTTAATTTTCATTTAAATGAAATGGTAAAGCCTTTTAAATGAGAGAAATTATGTTAATAAAAGAAGGTATTTAAAAGATTTTGAAGAGCAAAGTTATTATAATAGTAGTGAATGTCTTTGATTAAGTAAAATAAGACTTATAGTTTTTAAGTTAATTAAAACTAGCAATTAAAATATTACCTTACATAAAAAATATATGGTTTCGAAATCAAATTCAAAACTTAAATTTGGTAGTGTTTAGTAATCAAATCATATAAATTTGTAGTATTTTAAAATAGATGAATAACTAAGAATATCAATTAGTAATAGAATTTTATTTGATTTACTTAACTAAGTTTTCTTTTCCTAAAATAAGTTAAATAGGTAAATTATTTCACAGATTATCACCACTTACATAAAGTTGACACATTATTTGATTTGTAATAGATAAATCTCACACATCGACAACAGTCTACATGATGGCTAAAATTATATTCTGCACATTGATGCCAGCACAGTGGCAATATCAATAATGTCATCTAATGGCAACAATATACTCATTGGCTAATTTGCACAATGACAATATGATCATCCTGTATACTAGATTTGGAAATATAGTAAATAAAAATTTGTGACAGTTCACATCATTATTGTTGCATCATGATTCATCAATTCTATGACACATGTCTAAATTTATACATGAAATTTTATGACATGGTATAAGACAATTCATATCAAATTTTCTTTATTATTTGTTAGATATAATCTCATCTCAAGTAGAATAAATGTTCAATTCCACTTTTAATAAGAATTTTAAGATTTTGATTTTTCTTTCAAGTTAATCTCAACTCCTAACTGTTACAAGTTAATTGTTAGGTTTATCAAACCGAAACTTAACCAATTTGACTAGCCAGGGAAGTGAAAATCAGGTGGGTTTTCTGTTTTGCAATGTTCCTTAATTATGTAACCATTTTTTTTTACACTTGCCTAAACACCAATTAAACTGGTATTTCTAAGGAATGACTAACCTTTCAATTTTCTTGTCCTACTGTGTTTGAGATCCTAAGAAGTCAATGTCTAGAATTGTTACATTTTAAGTTTAGAGAATAGAACAGATGTATCACTATCATAAATCAATTCTAAGGTCAACCAATATTTCATTTTGTTTAATATTTATAGTGATCTAAGTTATTCATAATGTCCGAAAAAAGGCCAGATGTGTTCTGTATAAAATAGTTTGTCAAAATAAAAAGTTCTTAATACAGATTTGAGTTGGCTGATTTTAGATTAGTGTATGTAGAATAAATATATAAGGGGTATTACTTAGTTTCAATTTGTAATAATATAATCTAGCTAGATATATTATATATAAGAATAAACTAAAATTTAACAAAAGAGTAGCAAGATATTTAAAAAAAAACTTAAACCAATTATAACATGAAAAATAAAATATGATATTAAAGTGTACATCTCATTATTCAAGAATTTTGAGATACACATAAATTTACTTGTCACATGGTACTAAGGAAAATCAATAATTGTATTAGATAGATAATCTCTAGTATGATTCTGATTTATGTGATTGAATCTACTTATATACCGGTCAGCTATGCAACTAAGTAAATACATTAAAGAGATAATTAAGATATGAGATTAAAATAATGCCATATAGAATAATAGTCACATGAGTCCATCACCCTAATTAGTGTATATTATGATGTTTATTGGACCATGCATTCTAATTATTTTCAAGAAAAACTTTTCTTTGAATGAGCATTATTGTGCATGCAAGGAAATTTTGTTGCAAATAATTGCAGAATTAAAGATTCTAAATGCAGTTGTAAATGCAGTCATAAATGCAGTCAATAATGCAGGTTTAAATATGATACAATAATTTAAATTCAACAAATTAATATCTAGGTAATCATGATAATAATTACTATTGACAATAGAACCTTAAAGTGATAATTAATTTATACGAATTGACTATGCAGCGCAAAATTAATATTTATCAATTTAAGGAAATTTATTATGCAAGGCAAAATTAACGCACAAAGTTTTATTACCTGCAAAATTAATTTATTGCAGAAGGTTTTTGCATGTAAAATTAATTTATTGCAGAAGATTATTGCATGTAAAATTAATTTATTACATGAAATAGGAAATGTAGATTTAAATATAATTTGTCTTCTTGATTGTTGTTCCTAATTGTATCATCATATATTTTTGGGTATTTTAACTCCACAAAAATTTAAAGCTAAACATGCAATAACATATAACAATTAAGCTACACTAATATGAATAATTAAACAGGTGTAGAATAGCTAGTCTGAAGGGAGCAGTCGTGCTAGTCACTGTTCTAGAAGAAAAATAGTCGCCTATCGCTCAAGCGTTGAATTGGTAGCATCAACTAGCGTAAAAAATCCTCCGGAATAACTAGCGCCTAGCGTGAGTTTGTGCACAGGTTTTCGGCTCAGATGAAGAACAGTTGCCCATCTTCAAGCAAGCAGATGTTTGCAGCAGAGGACCTCTAAGAGGGAGGAGAGAAAATTTTTTGGTGGTTGTGATTCCAACTTTGGAATGAGGGGACTATTTATAGGCTGAATAGGCCCACATTCAACAGCTTCACGTGGGTAACAATCGCTTTAATGTGAACGTTTCACTGTATCTCCAGAAATAAACGCTCAAGAATAAATGTGATAACGGTCAGCAATAAATGCAATAAATCAGTCAAAATAAAAAAATAAAAACGAATCTTGCTCGCTAGCACATGCACCGGTGTGGTGAGGTGGGTAGGGAGCGCAGCGTGCCCTCGCGCGTGTTTGTTATTCCTGACCCATAGCAATTAATTCATAATAATAGGGAGAGAAAAGATTGGATTTAAACATCTACCATTCCCATGTCCTATTCCATGTGAGACTAAATAAATGGTTTAGAGCAACCACTAAAGGAAAATTCAAGTTCTTTCCCCTTGTTGGCAAACTGAACCCCAAAATAAATTTGTGTGCATCAAAATTCTCAAGGCAGGGAAGAAAAAAGAGACAACAATTCGCAAAATAAGCTTTCTCAGGACTTAATCAAATTTTGGATGCAAAGTGAGGGTCCCTCTCACAACTACCCACCATGACTTTATTGATGTCTCATTTCTGTATAATTTTGTTTTTAACAAATCCAAATTTTTTCCCCCTGAAACTGAAATTTTCATTTTAAAAAAAATGATCCCTAACTGATTCATAAAATGCATCTCTCTGCCTACTTGCATAATACACTTTGTAATTTGATCAAAATTTAGATCCGAATAATGCAATAAAAATCTTAACTAAATCAATAATCAACCAAGCATGAGGTAATTTATAGTCAGTTGCCATGCGAATCAGGTAATTTAATGACCCTTTTTCTGGCCAAAATCAGTATTAGTTGATGCTAATGACCCTTCTAATTGGAGTGCGATTATTCACACTTTAACACCCCGTTCTAAGAATACGTACTTAGTTACGTATTTAGATTCTCAATCGTATTTTTTGATTTACTTTCTATATTTGTTTATTTATGAATATTTATGCGATCGTTTTGCATTGGATCCGAATTCGTGGACTCAGCGTTAGCCCTAGTCTGAACCTGGGATCCGATCCTAGTGTATTACTTGATTTGATATTTTCAGTAGTCAGATTTGACTGATTTCAGTTTTGAATATTGTTTCCAATATTTTAGATTTTTCATGATTTTCTGAAATTTTTTAAAATTATTTTGCAAAATCTTCAGAACAGGTGTTGACCGGTGCCGCTGATCGATTCTTAGAATTTTAATTTACAAAAAGAGTAAAATTTTTAAAACTGCTTTCACATTATATCTTAAAATAAAATTTTCTATCTTAATGTATTTTTGGTGAATTTTTTGAATTTATCAAAGTTTGGCTGGATTTGGTGTCGGCTAGTATCGCTGGTAGATTCTAAAATTTTTAATTTGAAGATAAAATTGATTTCATATTATTTCTCAGAATGATATTTTCTACCTCTGCCTCTGGGTACTTTTGGGGATTTTTTAAAATTTATCAAACTCCGGTCGAACCGGTATCGATGATTGATTTCAAGATTTTTATTTTGAAATAGAATTGAATTTATTAAATCCAATTTCACCATGTACCTTAAAATAATATTTACTATTTTTGAAATTTTTTTTTTCCTTTCTGGATTAGTCTAATTTTTCAACATTTTTGGTATTTTTGGGATTTTCTCGGATCCGGAGTTTTATCTATATATTTTCTTTTCTTTCCTTCCCTAATTTTTCTCATCCACTTATTTTTCCCTCCTTTTTTCTTTTTTCTTTTCCTTTTATTCCCAATTTTCTCCGCCACAATAACACCCAAAATATCTACCCCGAAAATATCTTCTCCCCCTTTTCTTTTTATTTCCTTTTTTCATTTCTCTCTCTCTTTTTTCTCTCTCTTTTTTCTTCTTTTTCCCTGGCACCGAGAGCGCCCTTCTTCCTCCTTCTTTCTCTCTCAAATTCTCCCCCTTTCTTATCTATATCTCATCCTCTCTGTCTAACTCTCTTCAATTTCATCTCTCTCTATCTTTTCATCTTCTCCAACAACCGAACCCCACCACCATCACCGGTGCCTCCACCTCCGGCTGATCCCCTACCCCGGCGACCACTCCTACTCCGGCCAGGACCAACACCACCAACACCCCACCACTTCCATCATCTTCATCACCTCTAACCTCTACCAAAACACCTTCATCAACACCACCCATCACCAAATCTAACTCACCTACCCCTCATCCCCTCCTCCTTAGTGCTGCCGGCGCCAGCCAGAGACCGGCCAGCGCCTCCTGGCCACGCAACCGCGGCTAGAGCGCAGCGGCCTGGGCCCCAGGCCCAGTGCATGAGCAAAGGGGGCTACTGGCCCCTCTCTCCGCTCTTGTGCACACACACACTCTCTCCCTCTTCTCTCTTAATCTCTCTGTTCCTCTATCTCTCTCTCCTGTCCTCTCTCTTATATATTTTCTCTCTTTCTCTACCCGTTTCTTTCTCTTTCTCTCTTTAGATATTCTCTCTAGCTCCCTATTTCTCTCTCTAGCTCTCTTTCTTTCTCTCTAAGTCTTTCTCTCTCCAGTTCTCTCTTTCTCTCTCTTTCTCTCTCTAGCTCTCTCTTTCTCTCTAGATCTCTCTCTAGCTCTCTCTTTCTCTCTCTAGATTTTTTTTCTCTCTCATAAATATTAATATATAAATATTATAGCGCATGCGCGAGTTTCTGGAATTCTAGATTTCACGGCATTTTCAGAGATTTAAGCGAGTGTCCTCGCCTTGTTTTGGGTTCCCCACTTCGTCAGGTCGACTTGTAATTTATCTGTATTTTGGACTGTATATGTATTTTGTATTAGCTATGCCCTTATATTTGTATGTGGCCGAGTGCCTCGGATTGTACCTGTATATGCCTGTGACGAATGCTTGTACTATGATAGTTTATTTTCTATACATATACCATGCATGTGATATGTTTTATTCTGCTTTATACTATGTGTGGCCGACCCTTCGATGTCGTTTAGTCTCCGTGCCATCTACTCAGCCTCCGGGCTTCACTACTCCACGATAGCCTAGGTATTCTCATGTATAATTGTAGGTCACCTAAAGGGGGGTGAATAGGTGATTAGTAATCTAATGCAAAACTAATGTGGAATTAAAAACTAAATATACAAACTAAATAAACACACTTTATTTACCCAAAGAGTGAAGCCGAATTCCCGGTGAAGGGCTCTGGACTTCTCCTCAAGATTTCTCTAGATTAAGAGTTGAGGTGCTACTTTAGCTCTCTTGGTTTGATACAAGTGTGCACACAAGCACAATGACAATATCAAGCATGTAAGGATATGATCAATACAAGAGCATGCAAGATATTAAAACAACCCAAGTATGTATATCAATAAAGCATAAGTATATCAAGCATGTGAGAATGTAAACAATAAAAGCATGCAAGATATATAAACATAAGTGAGAGAGGGAGAGATAAGCAATCGTAAACACGGAAGATTTGTTTCGAGGTTTGAGCCACTTGCTCTACGTCCCCGCCTTCACCACTATGAAGGATTTCCATTATAATCAATCCCGCAAGATCACTTGGTGTCGCAACACCTACTACGAGCTCCCTCAAGAACTCTTGGACCCGCAAGTCCCTCACTTGTTCCCGCAAGAACAACACACGCAAACCCCTAAGCTCACCGAGGCTGCAACCTTTACAACTCCTCAAATACAAGGGGTGGAACACTTGTGAGCACTTCTCTTGATCACAAAAACAAACTCTCTCACAACAAGGATCCTAGAGGATGAATATAGTAATGAAAAGCTCAAGCTTGTGTGAGAAAAACTAGATAGATATTGTGGTGAAAAACTCAAGAAATTTCTTTTGAAAACTCAAGAAATACACTCTTGATAAATACTCTTTTGATATGGAAGTTTAGCCTAAAAAGTTGTTGAAAAACTTCTATTAGAGATGGGAAAATGGCTCATAAAAATTCTCCAAAAATCTTGCCTAAAACAGGCCAAACGATTTCTTATTTATAGGGGATCAAACACTAGCCGTTATGGCTCAAAATCTAGCCAGAATGTCCTGTCAGTCACTGCCCGATCGACTGACCAACGAATTTGACCATTGGAGTCTGGCGGTCGACCGGGCGGTCGACCGACCACAGACCCAGACTGTGTAATAGGTCAAATTTGAGCACAGCTTTGAAGCCTAAAACGTCAGAATATGGAAATAAGTATATAGGAAAACTTTGTATATCTTTCAGTCCTCTTTCTAATACAACTTAAATCAAATCAATATCAATTTGGAGTAAAAAGTTATCAATAAAATACTGAAAGGTGTCAAATCAAAAACTGTAAAATATTTTCAGAATAAAGACAAACTTCAACTCAATATTTGACATTTTTAATATTTGAATCAGAAAATGACTATTGAATAAGAAATGTAGTCCTGAAAGTTATCTTTGAAATGCAATTTAAATTATATTAATTGAATATAAGTATAAAATAGTATGGTCAAAAACTATAAAGGTGTTGAGCAAATCAGCAGAACAGTCGGCCGCCCGGTCGACCGCGAAAACCCGAGAGCTCTACAAACTCAGTCGGTAGGCCGGTCGGTCGGCCGATCTCTACTGCGGTCGACCGATCAGTCAACCGAGCTCAAGTCACATGGGCTTGTGCATGTCATGTGCATGTCGGTCGACTACTCGGTCGACCGGCTGAACTTTCGGTCGACTGGTCGATCAACCGCAAGCAGCCCAAAAATAGTTTTAACCACTTTTTAAAATACATCATAAATTTTATAAAATATCCATAAAATTCACAAAAATAAGTTCATTAAAATACTTTGCAGTACAAATATGTATGATAAAAAATCAACACATATTACAAACATGTGAACTATTTTTTAGACATAAAATTTAAAACTTAAAACAAAAACTGTATTTTTTGAAAACCAAACTTTTGTGTGTGTATAAGCTTGAGAATTCCACAACTAATCTATCCTTTATATTTTATCTAAAAACAAAATCTTAACACTTACAAACATGACACAAGTCTTGAAAATTTTCTCTTGAAAAACTTCTTCTCCATCTTGACTTGGTCCAAACTTGATCCATGAGCTAGACTCCTCTTTAAGTACTTGATGTGATCTTAAAGCGCGAGCTCTTGAATCAACACGCGCTAGCTTCAAAACTTGACTTCGAATCTTTTGTTGAAGCTAAACACCAACTAATATCTTGATCAAATATCTGAAACTAAATAAGCACAAGATCATTAGTACTATAACTACATGAGTTAATCATTATCAAAACTAGGGTGATGGACCTTTGGGCCAACAATCTCCCCCTTTTTGACAATGATAAAACTCATGGAGTTATATATGCATGGTTTAAAGATAAGCTTCATAGAAGCTCCCCCTTAACTCATGTATAACAAATAAACATAAAGATATTCAATGAAGGCACATAAATTAAATACAAACATATATGCATGAACAATAATAAAAATGCATATATAAACTCTCTTAATTCTTCTCCCCATTTTGTCAATTCATCAACAAAGGAGTGAAGACAAACAAACAATAAAGATGTATATGTGATATACATTTATGAAGAGGAAAGACGTTAAGTTAGCTCCCCCTGCATACATGCATTACATGACTAGACCCTATCCCACATAAGTATAATATACAATGTATAGACAGAGATGTTAAGCCCCCTACACACGTATACCACATAAGGAAGAGAGGTCAAGCTCTACTATATGTGTAATACACTCAACATGAATCAATATATAGAGGAGATGTTAAGCTCCCTTTGCATATAGGCAATACATATCAACAAATTTTGAAACTACTTTTAAGATACCAATAGTAGATTTTGATACCAATTAACATTTAGGATAAAATCAAGCTTAGCATAAACATGATTAGTGCTTTAAAATTTATGGACATGTAAAACAAGCATAATCAAAGTCATATATATGTATGTATGAAAATATTACTTGAGATTTGAAGCATACACATATAGAAAACAACTATAAGTATAAAAAAATAATATAGCAAATGAATCATGTGTATAACTCATATCAGTCCACCCTTATCATGCACAAGTTAAAGAGATTTTCAGTAAAGCACACAAGACATGGTCGCCCAACCAACCGCCCTTAAGTTGGTAGGGGTTTTCAAAAATAAGAGTTTGAAAATAATTTAACATATTTGAAAACTCTACTAATTTAAGAATAAAGAAACTAGCTTAAAATAATTTTTGAAAAACTAGTTAAAGATCCTTCAAAATATGAAACCAAATCATATATCCCATGAAGCATTGCTAAGTACACAAAAATTGTCACTCAAGATCTATAAGGCTCAAAAATGTGCTCATAAAACAAAGTCATGAGTAAAAAAAAAATAATGTGAGTGCACAAGAATCATGTAAATAGTATATTCATGAAATAAATCAATAAGGCTCAAAATAAACATCAAAACTAAAATTTTTTATAAAAATTAAACAAGCATCAAGGTATAAGTATGTATTGTCGAATCTAAATGTATACATACATATCCCAAAAAAAATGAGTAAAAAATAGAATTTTGCATGAAGGCAAGTGACTCAAGGATATACATGTATATCTATTAGTTTTAGACAAAAATAACATATAAATGAAGCTAAACATGTATAAAAATAGGAAAAATAAGTATAAATGAAAGAATCATCAAAACTAGATTATACATATACATGTAATGAGTACAAATGAGCAATAAAGTACAAACATATAATAATCAAGTGTAGCTCACTACTTGTACAAGTATAAACATAAGTTTTAACGAAAACTACATCTAAACAAGTAATCACCACATGAAGTAAAAATCAATCATGATCATTAGGCTAAATACACGTGTTTTAGAACTAGTAAATACATAGTAGTTAAACAATAGTGAGAATATAAAATATAAATCCATATGAACATAGGTGCATCTCAAAGACTATTTATGTATATCACATATCTAATAACATTGCATTTAACATAATGAGCATTAAAATCACAACATGCTAAAATTATCAATATAAAAGCATGTAAACTAAAATAGGAGTTTAGAGATAGTTACCAAATCATATGAACTATTCTTTAAGTCTCCAAATCATGGTGGTCCTCCCACCAAACATCCTTGATAGCGATGCATTAATAGGTATGTCTATCTAGCTCCATATGTATCCACCATTAAGGCACCAACCCTCTCACGTTTTATGAGAGCTCACACCTACATCAAATACAAATGGTGGAGATTTTGGTACCCATATCTTTTTGGGTCCATTGGGGTTAGTAACAATTGGAACCCAAATATTTTTATTAGTAAAATTTAAATGATTTATCCTATCAAAATAAAATTTTGCAAGATGGCCTTTGCGGCCACAATGTATACATTTGTACACTCTAGCATACTTGTGAGTGGGGTGAGCATGGTGTGCATGTGTATGCCATGGGGTATGTGCATGAGTATGTGAAATTTATTTCTTGCGAAATATGGATTCTAACCTATTATGATTAAATGCACATTGGCTCAAAGTGGAACCCAAACAATCAATATTCTTCTTCACAATACAAATATCATTATTAATTTTAGAAGAAGAGACATGAGCATAAGAATCAACAATCATTTTCTTTGTAGAAATATTTTCTTTTTCTTTTAAAACAATTTTCTTTTTCAAAGAGTTATTTTTTTTCAAAACAATCACTTTTCCTTTTTCCACCAAAATAATTTTATTTTTCAATGAATTGTTTCCTTCACAAATGTCATTTAATTTTGAAGACAAGGAAATATTCTCCTTTTTCAATAATTCATTTTCTTTTGAAACACATTCAAATTATTTTAAAAGAATCATTTTCTTTTAACAAAGAAGTGTTTCCCTTCAACTTATCATTTTTCAATTTTTTAATAAATCATATTTTTAAAGAAATTTTTGACAAAAAAAATGCAATCTCATCATAAGGCATGTCAATCTCTTCTTCTAACTCGGATTCAGAATTTACCTCAAGGGGGTCATCCCCTTGGACCATGTAGCACTTGTTGGAAGCATCACTTCCATCATTCGAGTCACTCCCCATATAGTATTGCTTTTGTTCACCAAGGGAGGCAAGTGTGTTCCATACTATAAAAGCCGAATCAAAGTTAGAAACCCTAGATAAATATTCATCATTTACGGTTGACTTTAAAGTATGGATGGCTTTTATGTTAGCCTCAAGATGTTTGCCATTAATAAAATATGAATCCTTAATAGTGGCAAAATAGACATGAATCCTAAGGCCTTAAGATACATAGACAACTTAACTTTCCAATTTTGAAAGTAAAGAATGTCAAATATGGGAGGTGTCATGAAATCCATGAGTATATGTACAAATATTGTGATTAGCTAAAAATAGGATCTTTAACTCAAGGTTGTTAGACCCAAATCAAAAGCACCAAGCTCTGATACTAATTGTAGGTCACCTAGAGTGGGGTAAATAGGTGACTAGCAATCTATTGCGGAATTAAAAACTAAATATGCAAACTAAACAAACACACTTTGTATACCCAAAGAGTGAAGTCGAATTCCCGGTGAAAGGCTCTGAACTTCTCCTCAAGATTTCTCTAGATTAAGAGTTGAGGTGCTATTTTAGCTCTCTTGCTTTGATACAAGTGTGCACACAAGCATAATGACAATATCAAGTATGTAAGGATATGATCAATACAAGAGCATGCAAGATATTAAAACAACCCAGCATGTATATTAATGAAGTACAAGTATATCAAGTATGTGAGAATGTAAACTGTAACCCTCGGTTCCAGTCACCGGTATTTTCTAATAGAGGTCAGTATGGTATAAATATCTGTTCTGGTGGTCTAAACTAAGTCTACTTTAACTCTAATAAAATTTTCTAATATTTTAGATTTTTCTTGATTTTTTCAAAAATTTTCTAAATTATTTGAAGATTCTCGAAATTCGTGACCCATCTTTATCGCTATATGACTTCCGAATTTTTAAATTGCAATCGAGAATGAATTTTGGAGATCTGACTTAAAAAAATAAGTTTCAGGATGGCATTTTCTATTTTTGAGAATTTTTGAGGATTTTTTTGAATATTTAGAAGTTTAATCCAACAAAATAATAATTAAATACTGAATTATATTAAAATGCAATTAAAAAATAAAAAATAAAAATAAAATAAAATCTTAATTGTGGCCGCTGGGGCTTAAACCCAAGTCAACCAAGTAGGAGTGAAATGAATAAACCACTATGCCACATTGGCGTGTAGTATAGAGGCCCAAGCCTAATTATTTAAACCTCCCTTTAACTCCCCCATCTTCTCCAACTTCCCTCACTCTCTTTAACTTCTCCCACACTTTCTCCCCCTCATTCCCACTCACCCAAACTGAACCCACTACTCCTCCCACGTAGCCTAACTCTCATGGGTGGCTTAGGGGTTTGTGTGTTGCCTATAAAAGGGATATCACACCATCTCAAGTCACATGCAAAATCTAAACTTCTCTCCCTTTTTTACTACTCTCTTTTTCTCTTCCAAACTTAGCAAGATTCTAAAGTGCTGGATGAGGGGAAGAAGATTAAGACTGAAGGGAAGCGTTCCAGATATTTTATTTTGTATTTTCGTAGAATTTAGCTCATTGTGGCATTTCATCGAACACGTAGTACGCATAAATGTTAGCTGTAATTTCACCTTGAAAAATGTATGATAAAATCACAATAAAATTATGTAGAACACCTAAAATTATCCCTCCTAATTATCATGATTTTAAACTAAATTTTAGAAATTTATTTTCATACAAAAGAAACAAACACTGTGCTATGCACTGTGCACAACACAGTGCGGACCAGGCCAGGCCTGGATCTGATCGAGCCAGGCCCGGCCTGGTCTGGTCGAGCCAGGCCAGGCCCATCCTAGCCTGGTCAGGCCAAACTAGACCCCGACTGGGTTTGTGCCCAGCACAGACCCAGTGCGGGTCTGTGTTAAACAGACCAAGGTTCGGGTCTGTTTTACAGACCCGAACTGGCCCTATTTAAAAAAAAAAAAGAAAAAGAAAAAGAAAAATAAAAGAAAAATAAATAAATAACATATAAATAAAAATATGTAGAAAATTACTGCAGCATCCTACTGTAGCAAATTCAGACCCAAACCCATTACTGTAGCAGACCCGTTACTAAAGCAAACAGACCCGTTAAGCTTTTTATTGATTTTTATTGATTTTTAGGTTTATTTTAATTCAGAGAATTCTAGAAAATTCACAGAAAATTCTAAAAAATTCACAGAAAATCACAAGCTAAATTTGGGACTCTGTAAAATTATTATGAGTGTAATATTACTTAGAATAACATAAAATTAAATATTCTTTGTAATTATTATTTAATGATAATTTATTTAAAAATGACCAATAAATTTCTAAATATCACAAAAAATATAAAATGCATAATTTAGAAATATATAAATATTATACATCAATTTATTAGTTTATACATGTATTTTATTATGAAATTATATTTTTAAATGGTTGCTAAAATTCAGAAATTGAATTATTTGGAAATATTAATCAACCAAAATTATAATAAATAGTAAAAATTACTTTTAGTTAACTTATCACTAAATAATAACATGTCAAGTTTCTAATTAATTCACGTACTATTTAAGCCGCAAATTTTATCCAGAGCCGGTTGCAGTTACGGAAATTCAGATTCCAACGACATCAGGCAAGTACACACTCTCTCTCTCCTATGTGTTCCTTTGTTAGTTTATCAATTTCTTCCGACACTATATCTTTCCCTGATCACGCGTATTGTAAGACATGCATGCATAGGATGTTTGCTACATAAATGATCATTGAAGTATAACTATAAATTAGTAAATATTATACAAGTAAGTTGACATCACCCTATGTCATGATTAATATTTTATGATTATGTCTACATCCTAATACACTGGCATCACTTATACTATTATGCATTTGTCACTCAATGTTGTCACCATATTCTATTTTCCTAAAATTTTGATATGTATTGTAATCATTATTTGACACGGATACTCTTGATACTGATCCCTAATCCTGTCACGCTGAGTCACACATTATCTTATATTTACATTGATTAATAAATTAACCAAGTCGTGGTTACTGGGGGAGACTGAAGCTAGGAAAATCCAGCGAGGTGTGCTTGGAAGGGCGACCCCTTGTGGGTTTGAATGCCACACGTGATCTTGTTATTTATGCGCGCTCCTGTTATTACATGTTACATGATACCTGAGTATAGTGAACTGTTTCTCCCTGCTATCAGGATCCACTAACGCATCACTTGTTTGATATGTAGTTGTCATGTGGGATGGGGCACAGGATAGCTGCATTAGCTAGGTTAATAAACCATACTAGACTTAGAATTATCATTTATGACATGGATAATCTTGACTACATGATGTTTCTAGACTTACCATATTGTTCTTAACTTGTGATCTTGTGATCTTGAGACCTGATGATTATGATATATGACATTACTCGTCCAGGGTACTTCATGATCATTATATACATGTCATAGTATACATACATGACCTTATTTCACCGATCTAGTGTTTTGTTACTCTGCTGGTATCTTACCTGTCAGTTTATATTACCGTTAGATTTATTATTCATTCATTCTAGTGCTCTACCTATATTGCCTTTTTCTTTCACATTTCCATATTATTGTTTTATCTTTTCGTGTGTGCACTTGCTGGTCCGCTTCTGACGGACCTTGATTTTTCAGCATCAGAGCCTGAAGAGACTGACGAGCCACTGTTCAAAGAAACCCAAGAAGACTACAAGGCGTGAGTCCAAAGTTTCTTGTCTTATGTATTTTGGTATTTTGTCTTGTTATGATCTCCCGATACCAAAATTGTATCTTGTTTTATTTTTGCTTTGTTATGTTTCAAATCTTGTATCCAGACAAAGACTATTGTAGATGTATGTCTTTTATGTGAAATGAAACTTTTGTTTGTCTTTTGTTCATGTGTACGAGAATTTGGCTCCTTTACTGTAGCGTAATGTATTCACGGGAGAGATTTTTCTCTTCGTGAGTTTCTGCTGGCCATCGTTACGTACCCGTATTCCATATTTTGGGAAGCGGGGCGTGACACAAAATCATGTCACGCCCCGCTTCCCAAATACAGAATTTGAGTACGTGATTATGGCCAGCAGATACTCACGAAGAGGAAAATCTCTCCCGTGAATACCTTACATTGTAGTAAAGGAGCCAAATTCTCGCATACATGTACAAAAGACAACCAGAAGTTTCATTTCACATAAAAGACATACATCTACAATAGTCTTTGTCTGAATACAAGATTTGAAATGTAATAAAGTAGAAATAAATAAAGATACAATTTTGGCATCAGGACATCATAACAAGACAAAATGCCAAAATACATAAGACAAGAAACTTTGGACTCACACCTAGTAGTCTTATTAGGTTCCTTCGAACAGTGGCTCGCCAGTCACCTCATGCTCTGATGCTAAAAAATCAAGGTCCGTCAGAAGCGGACCAGCAAGTGCACACACGAAAAGGGGAAACAATAATATGAAAATGTGAAAGTAAAGGGCAATATAAGTAGAGCACTGGAATCAATGAATAATAAATCTGACGGTAATATAAACTAACAGGTAAGATAGTAGCTAGAGTAACAGAACAATAGATCGTGTGAAATAAGGTCATGTATATATACTATGACATGCATATAATGAGCATAAAGCACCCTGGAGGAGTAGTGTCATATATCATAACCATCAGGTCTCAAGATCACAAGATCACAAGTTAAGAACAATATGACAAGTCCAGGAACATCATGTAGTCAAGATTATCCATGTCAAGAATAATATTCTAAGTCTAGTATGTTTTATTACCCTAACTAATGCAGCTATCTTGTGCCCCATCCCACAGGACAACTATATATCAAACAAGTGATGCGTTAGTGGGTCCTGATAATAGGGAGAAACATTCATTGTACTTAGGTATCAAGTAACATGTAATAACACGAACGCGCATAAATAACAAGATCACATGTGGCATCCAAACCCACAAGGGGTCGTCTTTCTAAGCACACCTCCTTAGATTTTTCCTGCTACAGTCTCCCCCAGTAACCCCGTCTTGGTTAATTTTATTAATCAATGTAAATGCAAGATAATATGTGACTTAGCGTGACATGATTAGGGATCAGTATCAAAAGTATTAGTGTCAAATAGTGATTACAATACATATCAAAATTTTGAGAAAATAGAACACGGTGATAACATCGAGTGACAAATGCATAATAGTATAAGTGATGCTAGTGTATCAGGATGTAGACATAATCATAAAATAGTAATCATGACACAGGGTGACGTCAACTTAATTGTACAATATTTACTAATTTATAGTTATACTTGAATGATCATTTATGTAGCAAATATCCTATGCATGCATGTCTTACAATACACGTGATCAGGAAAGGATATGGAGTTAGAAAGGAATTTATAAACTAACAAAGGAACACAAAGGAGAGAAAATATGTGTACTTGTCTGATGTCGTTGGAATCTGACTTCCCGTAACTGCAACCGGCTCTGGGTAAAATTTGCGGCCTAAATATTATGTGAATTAATTAGAGACTTGACATGTTGTTATTCAGTGATAAGTTAAATAAGAAAGTAAATTTACTATTTATTATAATTTTGGTTGGTTAATATTTTCAAATATTTCAATTTCTGAATTTTAGCAACCATTAAAAATATAATTTCATGATAAAATACATGCTTAAACTAATAAATTGATGTATAATGTTTACATATTATTGAATTGAATTTTATATTTTTTTGTATTATTTAGAAATTTATTGGCCTTTTTAAAATAAATTATCATTAAATAATAATTACAAAAAAATATTTCATTTCATGTTATTCTAAGTAATATTCACTCAAATTTATTTTACAGAGTTTCAAATTTAGTTTGTGATTTTCTGTGAATTTTCTGGAATTTTTGGAATTTTTTGAATTAAAATAAACCTAAAAATCACAGAAAAGCTTAACGGGTCTGTTGCTATAGTAGCGGGTCTGCTACAGTAATGAGTTTAGGTCTTGGTTTGCTACAGTAATTTTTTACATATTTTATTATATTTATTTCTTTTCTTTTTTTCCTATTTCTTTTTCTTTCTTTTTTCCTTTTTCTTTTTTTCTTTTTTTTTAATAGGTCGGGTTCGGGTCTGTAAAACAGACCTGAATCTGTTAACACAGACCTGGACTGGGTCTGTGCCCAGCACTGACCCAGTCGAGCCTGGTCTGGCTCGACCAGGCCAGGCCTCGCCCTGGTCCGCACTGTGCTGTGCACAGTGCAGGGCACAACACAATATCTATTTTTTTTTGAAAATAAATTTTTAAAAATTAATTAAAAATCATGATAATTAGGAGGCATAACTTAGGTGTTCTACATAATTGTATTGTAATTTTAGCATACATTTTTCAAGGTGAAATTACAACTAACATATAATGTGTACTCGTGTTAGATGAAATGCCAGAACAAACTAAATTCTACGAAAATGCAAAATAAAATACCTGGAACGCTTCCTTTTAATCTGAATCTGCTTTCCCTCATCCAGCACTTCAAAATCTTGCTAAGTTTGGAAGAGAAAGAGAGAGTGTAGTGAAAAGGGGAGAGAAGTTTAGATTTTGCAAGTGACTTGAGATGGTGAGATACCCCTTTTATAGGCACCACATACCCCCCTAAGCCACCCCTGAGAGTTAGGCTACATGTAAGGAGTAGTGGTTCAGTTTGGGTGAGTGAGAATGATGGAGAGAAAGTGTAGAAAAAGTTAGAGAGAGTGGGGAAGTTGGAGAAGATGGGAGAGTTAAAGAAGGTTTAAATACATGGGCTTGGGCCTCTAGATCGGATGCTAAAGTGGCATCATGGTTTATTCATTTCATTCCTACTTGGCTGACCTGGGTTCAAGCCCAACAGTCGCAATTAATTTCTAGATTTTAATTTTTATTTTATTTTTTATTTTTTTAATTGCATTTTTAATATAATTCAGTATTTAATTATTATTTTACTGGATTAAACTCCTAAAACTTCAGAAAAATTCTTAAAAATAGAAAATATCATCCTGAACCTTGTTGTGAAGTTAGATCTCCAAAATTCTTTCTTGATTGTAAATTAAAAATTCGGAAGTCATATAGCGACATAGATGGGTCACGAATTTCGAGAATCTTCAAATAATTTCGAAAAAAATTGAAAAAATCAAGAAATATCCGAAATATTAGAAAATTTTATTAGAGTTAAAGTAGGCTTAGTTTAGACCACCAGAATAGGTATTTATACCATACCGACTACCGGTGGGAAATACCGTTGACTGAAACCGAGGGTTACAATCCAACCCACCTAATAAAAAGCATTTCGTCCTCGAAATTCAAAAGTAAACAAGGAGAAGAGTATTCTAAGCTATAATATGATGAATAGATAGGTAGAAGTGATATAAGTTACCTGAGAAGAGATGAGGATATTTAGCCCTGATCTCATCTTCCCGTTCCCGGGAGGAATCCCAAAGTTGGATCCTAAGATACCAGTACCAGGGAAATTGGTCTTGTTCTTCAGAACCTTCTCCTTCTTGTCGATGATGAAGATTGGCTGAGCCTCATTGGATAGATCGTGGTTGAATCTCAGATCTGAATAGTCCAGAATATGTTAGTCATCCCAGAGGTACTTCCTTAATTGAGAGATGTGGAATACGTCATGACACCATCTAGTATTGGAGGTAAGGCTACTCGGTATGCTACTTCTCCAACTCGCTCTATGATATCAAAAGGTCCAATGTATCTGGGACTCAGCTTCCTACTACAGCCGAACCTAATGACCCCTCGAGTTGGTGAGATCTTAAGAAATACATGGTCACCTACTGCAAACTCTAAGGTCTTCTCTTGGCATCGGCCCACTTCTTCTGATGATCTTGAGCGGCTTTTTCATATATTTCTTGATCTTGGCCACCTTCTCTACTGTTTGCAAAATCAGATCTAGGTCGAGCAGCTTCCTTTTGCTAATGACATCCCAGCACACAAGAGATCTGCACTTTCTCCCATAAAGTCCCTCATATGGAGCCATCTGGATACTAGCCTAATAGCTGTTGTTGTAGGAGAACTCCACTAAATGCAAATTGTCATCCCATGATTCGTAAAGTCCAGTATACAGGCTCTAAGCATATCCTCTAGAATCTGGATGGTTCTTTCTGATTGGCCATCAGTCTGAGAATGGAATGTCGTGCTGAACTTTAACTTGCTGCCTAAGCTCCTTTGAGGACTATCCCAGAAATGCGACACAAATCTAGTGTCTCTATCTGAAATAATACTATCAGGGACTCCATGCAGTCTGACTATTTCCTGCATGTACCTCTCTGCCAGTGCTTCTGTGGACTGTCCGATTCTGAAAGGTATAAAGTGAGCACTCTTAATGAGTCAGTCCACGATCACCCATATAGCATTGTTCCCTCTTGAACTCCTAGGCAGGCCTACAACAAAGTCCCCACTTCCATTCGGGAATAGGGAGTGGTTGTAGCAGCCCGGCCGTCCTCTGGTGTTCCGCCTTGACTTATTGGCATAAAAGGCAACGGGCTACGAATCAAGCTATCTCTCTTTATCCCGTGCCACCAAAAGTGTTGCTTGAGGTCTCTGTACATTTTAGTACCCTCAGGGTGTACCGAATAAGGGAAATTGTGAGCTTCAGAGAGCAACTCCCTTCGAACTTCCCTAGATGGTACACAGAGTCTACTCCGAACCAAAGCGCACCATCAATATGGATGACTATATCCTGCCTTAGTCCGGCTTTCACTTCTTCTCTAATCTTTTACAACTTAGGTCTTCCTTCTGAACTTCCTTGATCTTCTCTATCAGAGATGGTTGAATCACTAAGGTCATGAGTCTTCCAATATCTCCAGGTAGAATGATCTCCAAGTCTAGCCTAATAATCTCCGCCTGCATCTCCTTCTGCTGAGTCATCATCATGAAAGAGGGCTTCCTACTGAGAGCATCAGGAACTACATTCAACTTCCCGGGGTGGTATTGCAGATCTAAATCATAGTCTGCCATGAGCTCTAGTCATCTCCTCTGGCTCATGTTAAGCTCCTTCTGGGCAAAAATATACTTGAGACTCTTATGATCTGTGAATATCTCCATACGCTCCCCAAGAAGATAGTGTCTCCACACCTTAAGGGCGAAGATGACCGCCACCAGTTTCAGATTATGGGTTGGGTAATTTCTCTTATGGGGCTTCAGTTGTCTTGAGGCGAATGATATCACTCTGCCTCATTGCATCAACACACAACCCAGGCCACGCCCACAAGCATCATTATGCATCACCATCCCCCCAGATCCATCTGAAATTGCTAGAACTAGTGTTGTCGTCAATCGATCCTTTAGTTCCTCAAATGCTAACTGGCATTTCTCAGTCCACCGATACTCACTTTCTTTCTTGTGAGCTTGGTTAGAGGCTCGGCGATCCTGGAGAAATTTTGGACAAACCTGTTGGCCGAAGGCCCATCACTCTAGTTTTGATGATGATTAACTCATGTAGTTATGGTACTAATGATCTTGTGTTTATTTAGTCTCAGATATTTGATCAAGATCTTAGTAGGTGTTTAGCTTCAATAAAGGATTCGAAGTCAAGTTTTCAAGTCCTATAATGCCCAGCCAGACACACTGGCGGTCGATCGGACGGTCGACCAGACGAGTGGTCGGTCGACCGGACCGGTCGACCGATGTGCACGAGGGGCATGCACAGGCCAGTCAAAGTAGGCTGGACGACCGGGCGGTCGACCGACTAAAAGCATCCAACTCTCGGGTGCTGGCCGGTTGACCTGGCGGTCGACTGACAGGCTTGGCCGATCGAACGGACGGTCGACCGATGGCACAATGGTTAGAAATCCGACCATTGGCCGGTCGACCGAGCGATTGACCGACAACATGATTTCCTGCTGAGTTGTCCCCAACGGCTAGTTTTTGGAGCCTATTTATATGGGGCTGTTTTGGGCTGTTTTCTATAAGATTTCAAGTGAGTTTTCAAGCTAGTTTTTCCTACCTCTCTAAGTGTTTATCTCCACTTGTTTTAGAGCTAATACTTCCATATCAAGAGTGATTTTCAAAAGAGATTTATTGAGTTTTTCATCACAAATCTATCCATGTTTTTCTCACACATACTTGAGCTTTCCATTGCTATATTAATCCTATGGGAGATTTTTTGTGAGAGTGTTTTTAGGTGATCAAAGTGTTGAGATCACCAAAGTGTTCATCTTGTATTTGAGTAGGCGAACTTGCGGGTTCGTGTTGTTTCGAGTTCTTGTGAGAGCTCGGTGTAGAGGTGCGGCCTTGGCAAGCTAGTGTGCTTGCGTGTGTTTGTTCTTGCGGGAACAAGTGAGGGGACTAGTGAGTCCAAGAGTTCTAGTGTGAACTCCTTGTAGGTATTGCGGCACCGAGTGATCCGGTAGAATCGTTTTTAGTGAAAATCCTTCATAGTGTTGAAGGCGGGGAAGTAGAGCAAGGGTGCTCGAACCTCGAAACAAATCTCCCGTGTTTGCGATTGCTCTCTCTATCTCTCACTTGTGATTATATCTTGCATGCTTACTTCGCTTATATCTTTATATGCTTGATATATCTTGTGCTCTTATTGTTATATGCTTGGGATTGTTTGCTCACACTTGTATTCAACCAAGAGAGCCATAGCGGCACCTCAACTCTTATCTAGAGGAATCTAGAGGAGATAGTCCAGAGCCCTTTACTAAAAATTCGGCTGCACTCTTGTGTTATACCTTGCGTATTTTGCATAATAGTTTTTAGTTTGCTTAAATAGTTTTTAATTTCGCATTATTCATCATTAGATTAGCTAGTCACCTATTCACCCCCCTCTAAGTGACCTACAAGTGGTATCAGAGCTTGGTGCTCTTGATTTGGGTCTAACAACCTTGAGTTAAAGTGTAACGCCCCGATCCCACGGATACGGGGACGTCACTGCGACGTATATACGTAGGTCAGGAAATGCCCCCACGTATATACGCTAAGCATAAAGTACAAGCAAGGAATCAGAGTACAACACAAAGCGTGGTATTCATGATATGCCAACTTAAAAGTACAAATACAAAGTCATCACAGGATATGATAAAATATTACACATTACATATGTCTTTTATCACAACCAAGTCCAAAAGTATAATATAAAATGAGGACACAAAAGGCTCACGAGCTAGATAAAGATCCCGTGAGTCAAAAAGAGAAGTCTGGCACAAAAGAACAGGAACTAGTCTGCCTACTCACCAAGAAACGCTTGATCTCCTGTGGACTGTTCCACTTCGATCCAAGCTTCTAAACCTGAACATACAAATCCAAGGGAGTCAGGACCTCCCAACAATGAACAGGCTACAGCCAAATGGCTAAGAGACAAGAGTAGGAAGGTTAGAACACAAGTATAGCAAGTGTGAACAAGTAAAACATAATATCCTTAAAACAGGAAATCCAGGGTAAAGTTGATTACAAGCAAGATTGATTGTATACACTTAGGTCACGGTCCCATGAGACTAGTACATCGAAGGAATAATCCAAACAAGGAAACCCTCATCTATATACCTTTATCTCATGTCACCGTAATCCAAGCGTATAGAATCAGAGTCGCAAAGTAGTCATAACGAGAATACATAACAGGTGTGACAAGAGTGCATAACAGGTATCAAAACAGGGATCATAACAGTAATCATAACTGGAGTCCGATACAGGTGTCATAACAGGAATATCAAGAGTATAAATTATTATTATTCGTCTAACCCATATATCTAGGTATGTGTCTCGGTATATATCCCAACGCACATACATCCATATATAAGCAAGTCGAGGTTTGTTACCGGAAGTAGATGAAGAACTGATAGAGCTTCTTATAGTAGTTTCCATACACTTGGAACCAGTTTGGAGGCCCAAAGTCCCCCTAACACTAATCTCCTGTGGGCCCTAAGTCCCACTAACACTACCGCCAATATTTCATTCCCATACTATAAGCAAGGTGTCATTCCGGCATTCATCACTTCCTCCCATTCCCCATACAAGTTGTCCTTTTTATAGTTTATTAACATAATTATCAGATTAAGGGAATGAGCAAGATCATAACTGGAATACATAACTGGAATACAGGTACTACATTCCCTTAACTGTGATAATTAAACAATGTCAAGTGTATCATGCCTTGTTTTAATAGATAGCATGACAAGAGGTTGAGAGTACTAATTAACAAGTCATAAAGTATAATATACAAACATATGAACCAAGCATAAGATCCAAATATAAGAAAGTAATTAACTATGACAAACAGCCAAAGTTAGTCGACTAGGGTCAAGGGAGTAGTCGACTAATAGAGGGATTAGTCGACTAACAGTCTGGTATAGTCGACCAAAACTGTGCACCAGAGAGTTGGGTTTCTGATTCAGGAAAAGTTAGTCGACTAGGGTCAAAAGGGTAGTCGACTAACAGATATGCCAAGTCGACTAACAGTTATGTTAAGTCGACTTAATCTGAGTTACAGAAAGTTGGATTTTGATTCAGGAAACATTAGTCGACTAGGGTAGAAAGTATAGTCGACTAGTAATCTATAGTCGACTGGTAAATTAACATAGTCGACTAAAACTGTGCTCCAGAAAAGATTTCGTTTCAAACTAAGGGTTTCAAGTCGACTAGCTCCTAGGTCAAGTCGACTAATCGTGGTCTGAAAACAGATTACAGAACTGAATTTGATGGTTGTTCTTGATGGTTAAAAATATGATTTTGAAGACACAAATGTATAAGATATGGAAGCATGAACATACTAAGAATTGTATGAGTCTTGGTGAGTAAAAATACTCACTTCGAATGGTTATGAGAAGTTTTATGAACTCGAAATGGTTGTGGTCGACGATATCACCAAGAACGATCCCAATCCAAAAGAAGTTGAGGTTGAAGTGGAGATGATAGCCTTGGTGATGCTTTGAGAGTTGGTGGTTGAAGTTGAGGTGAAGGAGGGATTAGGTGGAGACAAATTCTTTGGTGAAGTGAAGAGAAAAGAAGTAGAAATGAAAAGGAAATGTTTATATAGGATTTTGATTTTGTGAAGGAGGTGCAAATAAGATAGAAGAGAGGGGGTTTTTGCAAATAAGGGGGGATGAGGTGTCCCTCTTTTGGCCACTTGGCCGGCCATGGAAGAGAGAGAGAAAGAGAGGCATTAATGAGGAAGTTGGTGGAAGAAAATGGAATTTTGGAATTGATTGGAATTTTGGAAAATTGGAAAAGCTTGTGGCTTAAGGAGGAAGGAAGAGAAATAAGGAAAAAGGAAAAAGGAAAAGAAATTTGATAAAGAGAAGATATTCTCTTTGACTAGAAAAATGAAAATATCGGGAACACAGATTCCCGGGTTTAAGTCGAGGATACGGAAAACATTTCGGAAAATACCGAAATCGTCCGAAATTCAAGTATTTCGGGTCGACTCGTAATAATTATCAAAAATCAAGAATATTATACTAAGAATTATAGTGAAATCCGTTTTAAGAAATACTTTATAGTTTTAAAACTAAAAATCCCGGAATCAGTTAGCTACCGACTCCGGTGGAATTTTCATAAATTCATAAAATCTTCAGAAAAAGTATTTAAATAAGAAATGTGATTCTAAGAGATAAAGTCTAAAGACCCATCTAGAAATTCCAATCTGATTGTAAATTAAAAATCCGGGAATCGATCAGCGACACTGGTCGATACCGGTTTAGAAGAAATTCCTTTTAATTCAAGAAAAATTCCAGAAAATCATATAAAATCTAGAATATTGGAAAACGATATTTAAAATTAAAATAGGTCAAATACAGAAGGTAAATCGAAAATACGATCGAAAAACTGAATACGCAACTAAGTACGTATTCCGGGAACGGGGTATTACAATCCACCCACCTTACAAAAAAATTGCGTCCTCGCAATTTCGCTAAGGGGCAAATTGAACACAAAGGGGACAAAGGTGGAATAAAGGCTTCATAAATCCAAAACAGGGTTAAGGTGAACACATGAAGGACTAGGATAAACAATGAGAGAATGATAAGGGAAATATTAAGAAAGATAACTAACTCAAATACAAGATCGGAATAGTGGTTACCATGATATCTTCAAGGTTCCTGGTCTGGATACTGGTCTTCCCACTCTGCTGCGTCATCTGATGCCTCTGCCGCCATGATGTAACCTTGGCCTCTACCCTGATCTGCTCTAGTTCTCATTCCTCTCTGCTGATGATCATACCGTTGGGGTGGAAATGGAACTCTTCGATCAACGGGTTCTGGATTCCTCCTCAATGGCGGAGCTGGAAGTGCTGGGGCTGGATGTGCTAGGGCTGGAAGAGCCGGTCTAACTGGTGCCGTATGTCCAAACTTTCTGTGCGGGCAATCCCTTAGTGCATGACTCCCTGCCCCACATGCCAAACATAATCCATTGGCAATGCGACAATCCCTCTTATAATGCCCGGGTCTATGGCAGAAATTACATATAATCTGAGACAGAGGAGGTTGGAATGGTCTCTTGTTCATCGGGCCATGGGTTGCCCTAACTGCATCTTCCTCATCCATCAACTCAAAGGCCTCTTCTTGGCCTGGTTCCTTATCAGGTTCGCTTTCTTCTTCTCCAGTCCACGCTCCACTTCTCGAGCTATGGTGAGAACTTCAGAATAAGTCTTCAACTGCTGGGGCATTAAGAAGACTTGGAAGTCCATCTGTAGGCCCTGCTGGAATCTACTTGCCCGCTTCTCCTCATCAGTCACCATGTATGGAGCAAAGCGGCTAAGTCTTAAGAATTCCGCGGCATACTCATCCACGGACTTATTCCATTGCTGAAGTCTGATGAACTGCTCTTCCATGTCTTTCTGAGCAGTGGCAGGGAAGAATCTGCTATAGAAGCTCTTGGAGAATGTGTCCCAAGTGACAGGCTTCTCCAATCTTGCCTCCTCAGCTAGCCACCAAGTTCTGGCTACATCTTTCAATTGAATCTTGGCGACCTCCACTTGATTTTCCTTTGGAACTCGGGCTGCATTCAACAAGTCTGAGGTGCCTATCAGCCATTGCTCAGCATCCAGGGGTTTCTCTCCTCCCGTGAATGTGGCTGGTTGCAACCTTCTGAAGTCTGATATATTCCCCGGCCTTTGTCCTTTGGGAGCTGCCAACTCTTGCCGAAGGAGTTCCGTCTGTTGCTGCTGATTCTCCATCATCATCTGAATGACCCTCAGAATATCTACATTCTCTCCTGCGGGTCCATTCGATACTTGCCCAGAGTTGCTACGACCCGATCTTCTATCCATACCTAGTTGGTGGAAGATGACTGGAAGGAACTGGAAAAATGGAAGGATTTCAGGACATAATAGATACAAGGTATGAATCAAGAAGGAATCAAGAAGGACTCGATAACTTTGTACATTGTAGTTGGCAATAGCAAATTATAGTAATTTGCTGCTTGATTGTACTATAGGTGGGAGAGCCTAGGCTCTGATACCATCCTGTAACGCCCCGATCCCACGGATACGGGGACGTCACTGCGACGTATATACGTAGGTCAGGAAATGCCCCCACGTATATACGCTAAGCATAAAGTACAAGCAAGGAATCAGAGTACAACACAAAGCGTGGTATTCATGATATGCCAACTTAAAAGTACAAATACAAAGTCATCACAGGATATGATAAAATATTACACATTACATATGTCTTTTATCACAACCAAGTCCAAAAGTACAATATAAAATGAGGACACAAAAGGCTCACGAGCTAGATAAAGATCCCGTGAGTCAAAAAGAGAAGTCTGGCACAAAAGAACAGGAACTAGTCTGCCTACTCACCAAGAAACGCTTGATCTCCTGTGGACTGTTCCACTTCGATCCAAGCTTCTAAACCTGAACATACAAATCCAAGGGAGTCAGGACCTCCCAACAATGAACAGGCTACAGCCAAATGGCTAAGAGACAAGAGTAGGAAGGTTAGAACACAAGTATAGCAAGTATGAACAAGTAAAACATAATATCCTTAAAACAGGAAATCCAGGGTAAAGTTGATTACAAGCAAGATTGATTGTATACACTTAGGTCACGGTCCCATGAGACTAGTACATCGAAGGAATAATCCAAACAAGGAAACCCTCATCTATATACCTTTATCTCATGTCACCGTAATCCAAGCGTATAGAATCAGAGTCGCAAAGTAGTCATAACGAGAATACATAACAGGTGTGACAAGAGTGCATAACAGGTATCAAAACAGGGATCATAACAGTAATCATAACTGGAGTCCGATACAGGTGTCATAACAGGAATATCAAGAGTATAAATTATTATTATTCGTCTAACCCATATATCTAGGTATGTGTCTCGGTATATATCCCAACGCACATACATCCATATATAAGCAAGTCGAGGTTTGTTACCGGAAGTAGATGAAGAACTGATAGAGCTTCTTATAGTAGTTTCCATACACTTGGAACCAGTTTGGAGGCCCAAAGTCCCCCTAACACTAATCTCCTGTGGGCCCTAAGTCCCACTAACACTACCGCCAATATTTCATTCCCATACTATAAGCAAGGTGTCATTCCAGCATTCATCACTTCCTCCCATTCCCCATACAAGTTATCCTTTTTATAGTTTATTAACATAATTATCAGATTAAGGGAATGAGCAAGATCATAACTGGAATACATAACTGGAATACAGGTACTACATTCCCTTAACTGTGATAATTAAACAATGTCAAGTGTATCATGCCTTGTTTTAATAGATAGCATGACAAGAGGTTGAGAGTACTAATTAACAAGTCATAAAGTATAATATACAAACATATGAACCAAGCATAAGATCCAAATATAAGAAAGTAATTAACTATGACAAACAGCCAAAGTTAGTCGACTAGGGTCAAGGGAGTAGTCGACTAATAGAGGGATTAGTCGACTAACAGTCTGGTATAGTCGACCAAAACTGTGCACCAGAGAGTTGGGTTTCTGATTCAGGAAAAGTTAGTCGACTAGGGTCAAAAGGGTAGTCGACTAACAGATATGCCAAGTCGACTAACAGTTATGTTAAGTCGACTAAATCTGAGTTACAGAAAGTTGGATTTTGATTCAGGAAACATTAGTCGACTAGGGTAGAAAGTATAGTCGACTAGTAATCTATAGTCGACTAAAACTGTGCTCCAGAAAAGATTTCGTTTCAAACTAAGGGTTTCAAGTCGACTAGCTCCTAGGTCAAGTCGACTAATCGTGGTCTGAAAACAGATTACAGAACTGAATTTGATGGTTGTTCTTGATGGTTAAAAATATGATTTTGAAGACACAAATGTACAAGATATGGAAGCATGAACATACTAAGAATTGTATGAGTCTTGGTGAGTAAAAATACTCACTTCGAATGGTTATGAGAAGTTTTATGAACTCGAAATGGTTGTGGTCGACGATATCACCAAGAACGCTCCCAATCCAAAAGAAGTTGAGGTTGAAGTGGAGATGATAGCCTTGGTGATGCTTTGAGAGTTGGTGGTTGAAGTTGAGGTGAAGGAGGGATTAGGTGGAGACAAATTCTTTGGTGAAGTGAAGAGAAAAGAAGTAGAAATGAAAAGGAAATGTTTATATAGGATTTTGATTTTGTGAAGGAGGTGCAAATAAGATAGAAGAGAGGGGGATTTTTGCAAATAAGGGGGGATGACGTGTCCCTCTTTTGGCCACTTGGCCGGCCATGGAAGAGAGAGAGAAAGAGAGGCATTAATGAGGAAGTTGGTGGAAGAAAATGAAATTTTGAAATTGATTGGAATTTTGGAAAATTGGAAAAGCTTGTGGCTTGAGGAGGAAGGAAGAGAAATAAGGAAAAAGAAAAAGGAAAAGAATTTGATAAAGAGAAGATATTCTCTTTGACTAGAAAAATGAAAATATCGGGAACACAGATTCCCGGGTTTAAGTCGAGGATACGGAAAACATTTCAGAAAATACCGAAATCGTCCGAAATTCAAGTATTTCGGGTCGACTCGTAATAATTATCAAAAATCAAGAATATTATACTAAGAATTATAGTGAAATCCGTTTTAAGAAATACTTTATAGTTTTAAAACTAAAAATCCCGGAATCAGTTAGCTACCGACTCCGGTGGAATTTTCATAAATTCATAAAATCTTCAGAAAAAGTATTTAAGTAAGAAATGTGATTCTAAGAGATAAAGTCTAAAGACCCATATAGAAATTCCAATCTGATTGTAAATTAAAAATCCGGGAATCGATCAGCGACACTGGTCGATACCGGTTTAGAAGAAATTCCTTTTAATTCAAGAAAAATTCTAGAAAATCATATAAAATCTAGAATATTGGAAAACGATATTTAAAATTAAAATAGGTCAAATACAGAAGGTAAATCGAAAATACGATCGAAAAACTGAATACGCAACTAAGTACATATTCCGGGAACGGGGTATTACATAAAGATCCTCTTTTTAGCTAATCACAATACTTGTTTACACACACATGGATTTCATGACACCTCTCATGTTTGATATTCTTAACATCCAAATTTGGAAAGTTAAAATGTCAATGTACCTCAAAGCCCTAGGAATTCATGTTTATTTTGCCACTATTAAAGATTCTTATTGTTTAAATGGCAAATATCTTGAGGCTAATGCAAAAACCCTTCATGCTTTAAAGAGTACCCTAAATGATGAATATTTATCTAGGGTTGCTAATTTTAATTCGGCTTTTGTAGTATGGAACACTCTTATCTCTCTTGGTGAACAAAAGCAATACTATGCGGGGAGTGACTCGGATGATGGAGGTGAAGCATCAAACATATGCTATATGGTCCAAGGGGATAACCCCCTTGAGGTAAATTTCGAATCCGAACGTGATGAGGATGTTGACATGTCATATGATGAGCTTGCTTTATTTTGTCAACAAATTCTTGAAAAATATGATGTGCTTAAAAAGGAAAATAAAAGATTGAAAAATAAATTTGAATGCATTTCAAAAGAAAAAGAATTTTTGAAAAAGGAGAATATTTCCTTATCTTCTAAGTTAAATGATATTTGTGAAGGAAATAATTCCTTGAAAAATAAAATCACTTTGGTGGAAAAAGAAAAAGAAATTGTTTTGAAAGAAAATAACTCTTTAAAAAGAAAAAATGTTTCAAAAGAAAAAAAAATATTTCTAAAAGAAAAAGATTATTGATTATCATTCTTGTCATGCTCTTCATGGTACCATTGATAAAATGAGATTCAGGTCTTAAAAAATAGAATTAATTGTTTGAGCTCAACTTTGAGCAATTGTGCATTTAACCATTCTAGATTAGAAACCTTGTTTCAAAAGAAACAAGCTCCACATGTTCATGCACATAACCCACGGCATACATATGCACACTTTACACATCATGATCACACTCATTCTCATATGCATGCTAGAGTGTACAAATGTACACATTGCGGCCGCAAAGGCCATCTTGCAAGATTTTGCTATGATAGAGTAAATTCTTTAAATTTTCCAAATAAAAATATTTGGGTTCCTTATGATGCTAACCCCCGTGGACCCAAAAGAAAATGGGTACCAAAATTTTCACCTCTTGTGTTTGATGTAGGTGTGGTCTCTCACATGACGTGAGAGGTATGGTGCCTCGGTAGTGGATGCATATAGAGCTAGATGGACATACCCTATTGATGCATCGCTATCAAGGAAGTTTAGTGGGAGGACCACCATGGTTTGTAGACTTAGAAATAGTTCATATAGTTTGGTAACTATCTCTAAACTCCTATTTTATTTACATGCTTTTGTATAAATATTTTTAGCATGTTTTGGTTTTATACTTCATGAGGTGAATACTTGTTTAGATGTAGTTTTTATTAAAACTTGTGTCTATACTTGTACAAGTAATGAGCAACATTTGATTCTTATATGTTTGTATGTATAACCTAGTTTTGATGATTCTTTCATTTACACATGTTTTCCTATTTTTGTTCTTGTTTTGCTTCATGTATATGTTAATTTTATCTAAAACTAATAAATATACATGTATACCCTTGAGTCACTTGCCTTCATGCAAATTCTATTATAAACTAGTTTGTGTTTGAGATATATATGTATATTTTTAGTTTTGATAGAATATACATATACCTTGAAGTTTATTTTTAGTGAAAAATAATTTTTTTATTTTCATATGCTTTGGTATTTTTAGCTTTATTGATTATTTTCATGAATATGCTAATCACATGATTCTTGTGCATTCACATTATTTTTGTTTACTCATGACTTCATTTTTATGAGTTTTATATGAGCTTTATCGATCTTGAGTGATATTTTTTTGTGTACTTAGCAATATTTCATGAGATATATATGATTTGTTTTCATATTTGAAGGATCTTTAACTAGCTTTTCAAAATTATTTTAACTAGTTATCTATTCTTCATTTTGTAGTATTTTCAACTTACAACTATTTTCAAATCTTATTTTTTAAAACTTCTACCTTTTAAGGGCGGTTGGATGGGCGACCATAACTTATATGCTCTAAATTGAAAATCTTTTAAGTATGTGCATGAATAGGGTGGTAGTTATGAGTTATACACATGTTCTTCATGGAATCTTATATTTGTATACTCATATTTTTTTCTTATATATGTATGTTTTAATTTCAAATTAGTATCAATTTCAATTGGTATTTTCTTTTTCATACATATATATGTTTTAATTGTGCTTGATTTATAAATATCCATTACATGTTTAAAGCACAAATTATGTTTATGCTAAGCTTGGCTTAAATTTAAATATAAATTGGTATCTTTATAAGCTTATGCATTATTTTCAATTGGTATTTTAATTGATATCAAAATATACTTCATATTTTACCTTTTAATTGGTATATAAAATTTACAAGATATTTCTAGTGGTATCAATAACCTACAAGTGATATCTTAAAATTTTATTTATTTACAAGTGGTATCTTAAAATTTTGTTTATTTACAAGTGATATCTCAAAATTTGTTTTGTTTTAAAGTGATTTCAAAATTTGTGGATATATATTGCCTATATGTAAGGGGAGCTTAACATCTCTTCTATATATAGATTCATGTTGAGTGTATCTCACTTTGAGGAGCTTGACATCTCTTCTTTATGTGATACACGTGTGTAGGGGGAGCTTAACATCTCCGCTTATACATTGTATATTATGCTTTATGTGAGTTAGGGTCTTGTCATCCCTTCTTTATGTAATGCATGTATGCAGGGGGAGCTAACTTCACGTCTCTCTTCTTCATGAATGTATATCTCATATATATCTTTATTGTTTGATTTGTTTTCACCCCTTTGTTGATGATTTGACAAAAGGGGGGAGAAGAATTTTGAGAGTTTATATATACATGTTTATTTTCTTGTTTATGCATATATGTTTTATGCAAAAAGGGGAGAAGAATTTGGTGAGTTTATGCATGTTTATCTCCTTGTTTATGCATATATGTTTGTTTAGTTTTATGCAACTCAATGAATATATTTATGTTTATTGTTATGCATGAGTTAAGGGGGAGCTTCTATGAAGCTTATCTTTAATCCATGCATATATAACTCCATGAGTTTTGTCATCATCAAAAAGGGGGAGATTGTTAGCCCAAAGGCCCATCGCTCTAGTTTTGATGATGATTAACTTATGTAGTTATGGTACTAATGATCTTGTGTTTATTTAGTCTCAGATATTTGACCAAGACTTAATAGGTGTTTAGCTTTAACAAAGGATTCGAAGTCAAGTTTTGAAGCTAGCACGTGTTGATTCAAGAGCTCGCGCATCAAGATTGCATCAAGTACTCAAAAGGAGTTTAGCTCATTGGATCAAGGCTTGGACCAAGTCAAGAAGGAGAAGAAGATTTTTAAGAGAAGATTTTCAGAAGACTTGTGTCATGGTTGTAAGTATTAAGATTTGTTTTTAGATAAAATGTAAAGGATAGATTAGTTGTTGATTGCTCAAGTTCATATACACACACACAAAATTTATATGTGTTTTTATAAGATAGTTTTGAGTTTAAAAAAATATCATTTTGGATTTATCAAAACTTATTTTAGAGCTTATTATCAAAAATATAGATATTTCATCTCATATGTGTAGTGGATCATATCCATACACACTAGGCTTCAAAAGTGTTTAAAATATCTTGCTTTTGTATTTGGAGAAGTTTTGAAAAATCATTTTTCAATTTGGATAAATTTTTGAATAATATGGTTTTTGTTTATAGCTAAAATTTCTATATAACAAAAATAGTTCAAAATATTTGAAATATGTTTTGATTTTTAATCAAACATGTTTATATATCAAAGTATGTTAATGAACTTATTTTTGTGAAATTTATAAGAATTTATGGGATTTTATTGAAATTAAAAAGACAAGTTTTCAAGTCCTATAATAACCAGCCAGACACACTGGCAGTCGACCGATGTGCACGAGGGACGTGTACAGGCCAGCCAAAGTAGGCTGGTCGACCGGGCGGTCGACCGACTGAAAGCACCCAACTCTCGGGTGCTAGCCGGTCGACTGGGCGGTCGACCGATGGCACAACGGTCAGAAATCTGACCGTTGGCCGGTTGACCGGGCGGTCGACCGACAGCAAGATTTGCTATTGAGTTGTCCCCAATGGCTAGTTTTTGGAGCTATTTATATGGGGCTGTTTTGGGCTGTTTTCTATAAGATTTCAAGTGGGTTTTCAAGCTAGTTTTTCCTACCTCTCTAAATGTTTATCTCCACTTGTTTTAGAGCTAATACTTCCATATCAAAAGGAGAGTTTTCAATAGTGATTTTCAAAAGAGATTTCTTGAGTTTTTCACCACAAATCTATCCAAGTTTTTCTCACACATACTTGAGCTTTCTATTATTATATCAATCCTATAGGAGAGTTATTGTGAGAGTGTTTTTAGGTGATCAAAGTGTTAAAATCACCAAAGTGTTCATATTGTTTTTGAGGAGGCGAACTTGCGGGTTCGTGTTGTTTCGAGTTCTTGTGGGAGCTCGGTATAGAGGTGCGGCCTCGGCAAGCTAGTGTGCTTGCGTGTGTTTGTTCTTGCGGGAACAAGTGAGGGGACTAGTGAGTCCAAGAGTTCTAGTGTGAACTCCTTGTAGGTGTTGCGGCACCGAGTGATCCGGTGGGATCATTTTTAGTGAAAATCCTTCATAGTGTTGAAGGCGGGAACGTAGAGCAAGGGTGCTCGAGCCTTGAAACAAATCTCCCGTGTTTGCGATTGCTCTCTCTCTCTCTATCTCTCACTTGTGGTTATATCTTGCATGCTTACTTCGTTTATATCTTTATATGCTTGATTATCTTGTACTCTTATTGTTATATGCTTGGGATCATTTGCACACACTTGTATTCAACCAAGAGAGCCAAGCGGCACATCAACTCTTATCTAGAGGAATCTTGAGGAGATAGTCCAGAGCCCTTTACCGAGAATTCGGCTACACTCTTGTGTTATACCTTGTGTGTTTTGCATAATAGTTTTTAGTTTGTTTAAATAGTTTTTAATTTCGCATTATTCATCATTAGATTAGCTCGTCACCTATTCACCCCCCCCCCCCACTAGGTGACCTACAAAACCGACGATAGTAGCCAGCCAATCCAAGAAAACTTCTCACTTCCATGATAGACTTAGAAATTGGCCAATCTCTGACAGCTTCTACTTTGGCTGGATCCACCGAGATGCCATCCCCAGATATGATGTGCTCGAGAAATGAGATATGATCTAGCCAAAAAGAGCATTTACTAAGCTTTGCATATAACTTCTCTTGTCTTAGAATTTACAGGACAATCCTCAAGTGCTTAGCGTGCTCCTCTTTGGTCTTGGAATAGATCAGGATATCATCAATGAAGACCACAATAAATTGATCTAAGTATAGAGCAAAGATGTGATTCATCAAGTTCATGAATACCGCAGGAGCATTGGTGACTCCGAATGGCATAACAAGGAACTCAAAATATCTATATCGCGTCCAAAAAAGCAGTCTTAGATACATTCTCAGCTTTCACCCGCACTTGGTGATAACCAGAATGGAGATCTAGCTTAGAGAATACTGTGGCTGCCCCCAGTTGATTGAAGAAATCATCAATCCGGGGTAAAGGATACTTATTCTTGACTGTGACATGGTTCAGCTCCTAGTAATCAATGCATAGCTGCTGCTACCATCCTTCCTCTTAACTAAAAGGACTAGAGCGACCTAGGGTGAAGCACTCGATCGAATTAACTCCTTATTGAGCAATCCTTGAATCTGCTTCTTCAGTTCCGCTAGTTCTATCAAAGCCATGCGGTACGACGCCTTGGAAATAAGGGTTGTTCCAGGAAAGACTTTGATACTAAATTCAATCTCTCAAACAGGGGGTAGTCCAGGGAGATCCTCAGGAAAGATGTCAAGAAATTCACATACCACCTCAGACATGTTAACTTGCTTCTTAGAGTTCAAGGACTCTAGTACTCCCTTCAATTGCTTTAGAGTTATATCCCCATCATGGAATTCAAACTCTGGATGACTAGGGACCCAAAGAGTAACTTTCTTCTTCCTACAATCAATGACTCTTCTTCCTTGATCTTCCTATGCTCTCATTGACTGTAGGAAGTTCCCAACCAGTCCATGCCCAAGATAACATCATACCCAGAGTCCTTTATGACTATCAGGTCGGCTAGAAACTTCTAACCACAGATCACTATAGGGGGCTGGGTCGACTTGGGAGGAGAGGAAACATTTCTGTTTCGAACCATGAGTGTCTGAAACGGATAGGGAATAGTTTAGAAAAGAATCTAAGGCACGAGTTTAGGATAACGATGTGTATCCAGACAGTTATAGATGCTTTTACATATATATGAATCTGATTGTCTTTATATGGTGCGGATTAAAATAAATCTGGCTCGGATACCAACAAACCATGTCATGCCCCGCTTCTCAAAATACAGAATACGGGTACGTGATGATAGCCAGCAGATACTCATGAAGAAGAAAATCTCTCCCGTGAACACCTTACGTTCACAAAATACAGAATATGGGTACGTGACAATGGCCAGCAGATACTCACAAAGAGGGAAATCTCTCCCGTGAATACCTAACTATTTTTCATTGATTTGGCAAAGGAAAAACTTACAAAAAAGGAGATCGAGGACCTAAATTATAAGTAATTCTTTGCAGGAAGAAGATTACAAGTAGATCTCCTCTGAGATTTCTTAAAAAGTGTGCCGGTAGGAATCTAATCAGCGCGCGATCACTTTATCCCTTTGATGATCTGATCGATCAGACAATCAGACTGCTGCCTGATGGGATTCCCTTCTCGCCTGGTTCGGAGAATCCGAGAACAGAAGGTCGGTAGAACCCTCTTGTTACTTCTCGAGCTACCTCCGCTTGGGAATTCCTTCTCGCCTGGTTCCGAAAATTCCTTGAGAGGGAGGAAGATCTTAGGGTATAGCACCCTGAATTTATCCTTGTAGGATTAGAGAAGTGATTCTCTGAATTCTTGAAAGCAAGAGAGTAGATCTCTTGTTGGCTTATACTTTGAAGCCACCAAAGAAGCTTATGCTCTTCAAAAAGCCTCTTGGACTTGAATCTTTTCAAGCCCCTGAGCCTAGCCTACTAGTGGGCTATTTATAGGCTCAATAGGGAGTTATGATTCTCTTGATTGTCTCCCCTTAATGAGAAATCATGGGTGTAACTACCAAATTTGATCTCGATCACAATGATCTTATTTGGAGATTTGACTGGTCAAAGATGACCATAAAAGATTGGCTCCTCTTAATAAGGGATACTCCCTTGATCCTCTCTAGTTAATTGAGAGATCTCCCCTGATCTTCTCAACTGATTGGGAGAGTCAAGAGATCATGTCAAGCAACTGCCAAATTTGATCTCGATTACAATGATCTCATCTGGAGATCTGATTGGTCAAAGATGACCATAAAAAGACCCGCAGCGGGGCTAATGAAAAGCTTCATGAGAAGCTATCAAGAAAGCTTCCGGAGAAGCTAGAATTAGATTCAGGGGAAGCTGTAGGTTAGCTCTCTGTGGAGCTATGAAAACCTTCATGAGAAGCTATCAAGAAAGCTTCCGGTGAAGCTAGAATTAGCTTCAGGCGAAGCTGTAAGTTAGCTCTCTGTGGAGCTTGAAAAGCTTCATGAGAAGCTATTAAGAAAGCTTCTGGCGAAGCTAGAATTAGCTTCAGGCGAAGCTGTAAGTTAGCTCTCTGGAGCTATGAAAAGCTTCATGAGAAGCTATCAAGAAAGCTTCCGGCGAAGCTAGAATTAGCTTCAGGCGAAGCTGTAAGTTAGCTCTCTGTGGAGAGCTTCAAGGCGGATCTAGACAAACTTAGCCTCTCAGTCGAGGCTATCCCTTTTGGCTCATGCGATGCTAAGTGTTGAGCTAACTTAGCATCTTAGGCCTGCTTAGGTCTTCTTCAAAGATAATCTTGGCTTACTGTCTGCTTCACTGGATCAGTAGAGTCCAAGTCGCTGATTTGTCCCTCGGAGATGGGTAAAAACTGATCGTCAGCTTGTCTGTGACTTGTCTTTTGTAAATGTCAACAAGTTAGACGTCGTTCAGACCGGTTGGAAAGCTGTCTGAGAGTTTTGTCTTTTTTAAGAGTCAACACTAACGCTTTAGTAAAGAAGCCAAATTCTCGCACACATGTACAGTAGACAACCAGAAGTTTCATTTCACATAAAAGACATATCTACAATAGTCTTTGTCTAGATACAAGATTTGAAACATAACAAAGCAAAAATAAAACAAGATACAATTTTGGCATCGGGACATCATAACAAGACAAAATGCCAAAATATATAAGAAAAGAAACTTTGGACTCACGCCTAGTAGTCTTCCTGGGTTTCTTCGAACAGTGGCTCGTCAGTCTCCTCAAACTCTGATGCTGAAAAATCAAGGTCTGTCAGAAGCGGACCAGCAAGTGCACACACGAAAAGAAGAAACAATAATATGAAAATATGAAAGAAAAGGGCAATATAAGTAGAGCACTAGAATGAATAAATAATAAATCTGACGGTAATATAAACTGAAAGGTAAGATACCAGCTAGAGTAGCAGAACACTAGATCAGGTGAAATAAGGTCATGTGTATATACTATGACATGTATATAATGAGCATGAAGTACCCTGGACGAGTAATTTCATATACCATAATCATTAGGTTTCAAGATCACAAGTTAAGAACAATGATAAGTCTAGGAACATCATGTAGTCAAGATTATCCATATCACAAATGATAATTCTAAGTCTAGTATGGTTTATTACCTTAACTAATGTAGCTATCCTATGCCCCATCTCATAGGACAACTACATATCCAACAAGTGATGCGTTAGTAGATCCTGAGAGCAAAGAGAAGCAGTTCACTGTACTCAGGTATCATGTAACATGTAATAACAGGAGCGCGCATAAATAACAAGATCACGTGTGGCATCTAAACCCACAAGGGGTCGCCCTTCCAAGCACACTTCCTTGAATTTTCCCTGCTACAGTCTCCCCCAGTAACCCCGGCTTGGTTAATTTTATTAATCAATGTAAATACAAGATAATGTATGACTTAGCGTGACAGGATTAGGGATCAGTTCAAAAGTATTAGTGTCAAATAGTGATTATAATACATATCAAAATTTTGGGAAAATAGAACATGGTGACAACATCGAGTGACAAATACATAATAGTATAAGTGATGCCAGTGTATTAGGATGTAGACATAATCATAAATAGTAATCATGACATAGGGTGACGTCAACTTACTTGTACAATATTTACTAATTTATAGTTATACTTGAATGATCATTTATGTAGCAAACATCATATGCATGCATGTCTTACAATACACATGATCGGGGAAAGATATGATAATCGAGATCGGAAAGGAATTTATAAATTAACAAAGGAACACAAAGGAGAGAGAATATGCGTACTTACCTGATATCATTGGAATCTGAATTTTCGTAACTGCAACCGGCTCTGGGTAAAATTTGCAACCTAAATATTGCGTGAATTAACTAGAGACTTGACATGTTATTTATTCAGTGATAAGTTGAATGAGCATATCATTTTTACTATTTTGGTTGGTAAATATTTTCAAATAATTCAATTTCTGAATTTTAACAACCATTTGAAAATATAATTTCATGATAAAATACATGTATGAACTAATAAATTGATGTATAATGTTTATGTTTTACTGAATTATGAATTTTATATTTTTGTGCTATTTAGAAATTTATTGGCCATTTTTAAATAAATTATCATTAAATAATAATTACAAAGGATATTTAATTTCAGGTTATTCTAAGAAATATTACACTCAAAATAATTTTACAGAGTCCCAAATTTAGTTTGTGATTTTCTATGAATTTTTTGAAATTTTCTGAGAATTTTCTGGAATTTTCTGGATTAAAATAAACCTAAAAATCAATAAAAAGCTTAACGAGTCTGTTTGCTACAGTACGAGTCTGTGTTAATACAGACCCAACAATAAAAGCATGCCAGATATATAAACACAAGTGAGAGAGGGAGAGATAAGCAATCGCAAACATAGGAGATTTGTTTCGAGGTTCGAGCCACTTACTCTACATCCCTGCCTTCACCACTATAAAAGATTTTCACTATAATCGATCCCGCAAGATCACTCGGTGCCGTAATACCTACAACGAGCTCCCTCAAGAACTCTTGGACCCGCAAGTCCCTCACTTGTTCCCGTAAGAACAACACACAAACCCGCAAGCTCGCCGAGGCTGCAACCTCTACAACTCCTCAAATACAAGGGGTGGAACACTTGTGATCACTTCTCTTGATCATAAAAACAAACTCTCTCACAACAAGGATCCTAGAGGATGAATATAGCAATGGAAAGCGCAAGCTTGTATGAGAAAAACTAGATAGATGTTTTGGTGAAAAACTCAAGAAGTCTCTTTTGAAAACTCAAGAAAAACACTCTTGATAAACACTCTTTTGATATGAAAGTTTAGCCCAAAAACTTGTTGAAAAACTTCTGTTGGAGATGGGAAAATGGCTCTTGAAAACTCTCCAAAAATCTTGCCTAAAATAGGCCAAAAGATCCCTTATTTATAGGGGATCAAAGCTAGCCGTTATGGCTCAAATCTGACAGAATGGCCTGTCGGTCGACTGTCCGATCGACCGACCAACGGTCAAATTTCTGACCGTCTGGCGGTCGACCGACCATAGACCTAGACTGTGCAATAGGTCAACTTTGGTCATAATTTTGAGGCCTAAAACATCCGAATATGGAAACAAGTATATATTAAGAATTTGTAGATATTTCAGTCCTCTTTCTAATGCAACTTAAATCAAATTAATATCATTTTAGAGTAGAAAGTTATCAACAATATACTAAAAGGTGTCAAATTAGAAACTGTAAACTGTTTTCAAGTCAAAAACAGAGTTCAACCTAATATTTGATATCTTTAACATTTGAATCAGAAAATGACTATTGAATAAGAAATGTAGCCCTGAAAGTTTCTTTAAAATTAAATTTAAATTATATTAATTGAATATAAGAATAAAATGCTACTGATAGAAAACTATAAGGGTGTCGAGCAGATCAGCAGAACGGTCGGCCGCCCGGTCGAGAAAACCCGAGAGCTCTACAAACTCAGTCGGTCGACCGGTCGGTCAGCCGATTCTCTACTGCGGTCGACTGGTCGGTCGACCTAGCTCAAGTCACATGGGATTGTGCACGTCTTGTTCATGTCGGTCAACCGGCTCAGCCTTTGGTCAACCGATCGGTCAACCGCAAGCAGCCCAAAAACAGTTTTAATAACTTTTTAAAATACAACTTAATTTCATAAAATCTCCATAAAATTCACAAAATAAGTTCAATGAAATACTTTGAAGTACAAATATGTGTGATCAAAAATTAATACATATTATAAATATGTGAACTATTTTTGAGGCATATAATTTAAACTTAAAACAAAATCGTATTTTTCAAAAAACCAACTTTTGTGCGTGTGTGTATAAGCTTGAGCATTCCATAACTAATCTATCCTTTATATTTTATCTAAAAACAAAATCTTAACACTTACAAACATGACACAAGTCTTGAAAATCTTCTCTTGAAAAACTTCTTCTCCATCTTGACTTGATCCAAACTTGATCTATGAGTTAGACTCCTCTTTGAATACTTGATGAGATCTTGAAGCACGAGCTATTGAATCAACACGTGCTAACTTCAAAAATTAACTTCGAATCTTTCATTGAAGCTAAACATTGACTAAGATCTTGATCAAATATCTGAAACTAAGTAAGCACAAGATCATTAGTTTTATAACTACATGAGTTAATCATCATGAAAACTAGGGTGATGGATCTTTGGGCCAACATATATGTATGCATGTGTGGTACTAACAGTGCAGGTACCCTTATACCGACTCTGGTTTTTGTCAACTCCCGGGATGGCTACCCAATTGGTGTTAGGCCTTGCACCCTCATGGGTTTCATGGTAGCTACCGAGAGTGCACCTAAACTCCGAGCGTACTCTAGCCCTCAGGCTTTCTCGCCCACTTCCTCGAAAGATAAGTGCGCTTAGACTGTCAGGTCTCTCATGCTCTGCCTGATAGGCATGCTTAGCACTTAACGCTTTATCACTAGATTCGTTTAGGCAGAACTTTGTTGAATTTTTGACTCGCCTTCTATGCCGAGTCATTCCAGTAGCTCTGTCAAACGCTCAAGTGATTAAACATTATTTGTTGTCTGTACCTTCAGCTTGCTTAGCTCCGCTTGGATATTCGCTTGCTTGCTAATTACCTACTTGTCAGTTTATTAATTCTTCTATTAATGGTTGTGAAGAGTTTAAAATCTTATTTACACTATTTTTCTGAGACTGCATGATTTTACGGTATTCGTACCAATCTCTTATATCGGTACTGTTTTCCTGTATCGCTTGACGTGCTTTCACTTGATGTGCTAACATTTACCATGCTGTCTTCTGTCACCTGCGTGATATCACCCCCTGCATGCTATCACCTGAAACTCAGTATGATATATCTGACTCTTATAATTTTCACGATAACGGGAATGATGACCTGACATCTTGATTACGTCTTGATATATTCCAGTACAAACTGTATTCCTGATACACATGTACTCCTGATACTCCTAACATGTTCCGTTTATTCTCGTAATCTGATAATTATCTAATAAACTATAAAAAGAGACAACTTGTATCGGGTTGGGAGAAACTTATGGATATCAATATATGTTCGTGTTTACAGTGGTATTAGTTATGTTGTGCAACTAAAACTTCTGGTTCACCTGAGGGCCTCTAGGTATTCTGAGGGGAGTGCTGGCTCCCTACCTTATGTTACATTCCTGAAAGGGCATACAATAAGACCCTCATGTAGGCCTTGCGGTCGGTTCCGTACACCAGCAATGGAACATCATAGATTATGGTCCCGGGCATATACAGGACCCACTGTAAATATTGTTCATTGATACCCCCGTTATGTTTTGCCATGTTTGCTTTCATCGGGTTTTACTTCAGATTTCTGGTTTTATGATTATTATTATTATATTATAGCTGCTTACATCCTGCCTTATCACTTGTGACCTATTCCACCAGTCTCCTGTTCTTATCATATTATACCATGCATACTCCCTACTTGATATTATTTATTATCTCTCTGCCTGATCCTGTATGCCTGTACTCACAACATGATTTTCAGTACATGCTCTTTAACTCGAATTTATTGATACACGTGTGCTTATCTATACACGCCACTTGGCATTCACCACACCACTCGTTGGGGAGTTTCTGACTCCTCTGGATCCTCATGTCTAGATCTCAGAGTTTGGAGCTTGTGGATTCTCCCGGTTGCTGATCAGAGATGCGGAGCGAAAGCGTGGATTATCGGTAGATCGTCTGAGGCCTTATCCCTCCAGGCCCCCTGCTCGTCTCTCGAGTTTTCTTTCTGTAACTCGTGATCGCCCTTTGTACTATTCATACTTGTATATCTCTTTGTATTCTCGCATTGCGCCTATCAGTGATGTAATATTCTTGTAACATTGTGTCACATCCTGTGATAACTTTGTAATTGTACTCATATGTTGGAATGTATAATGCACCACATATTTTCGAACTCTGATTCTTACCTGTACTGATGCTTAGCGTATATATGTGAGGGTATTTTTGACCTACATATATATGTCGCAGTAACATCTTCGTACCCGCGAAATCGGGGCATTACAGGGTGGTATCAGAGCCTAGCTCTCACATCCTCAGTACAACTAGTCGGCAAATTAATGGTAAAGAAATTTGCAACTGGAATGCATGAGTCCTGATTATACAATCCAACTGCAAGTATAGAGTTATCTGTTTTCTCTTAATAATTCTTTCCTTGAATTCTGAAGTTCTCCCATTGATTAGTCTCTAAAATTGCGTACTTCATACCACATCTTCACATTTATTCTATATAAAAATGTTGCTAATAATGATTTTCTTGTGTGTTCCTAGGTCCATGGTGCGGAATGAAGGAAAAAAATTCCCATTTATTTGGTGATTTTTAGCCTAAATATAGCCATTGACTTTGGAAGTTAGATCTGCCAAAATAGGGTGCAGATATCCAGAAACCAGCAGCAAAAACAAGCAAGAAGACAAGCCAGCAGTCTGCACTCACTGGCATGGCGCGCGCGGCCCCAGAAGGGCCGCGAATATGCGGCAAAAATCGCATTTCCGCATCCTTCTGGTGGGGCCACTTGTCGAATTTTGACTCGTGGCCCCGTGATGCTTCCCTGGTGCCCCTTTTAGCCTATAAATACCCTAGGTTTTCCAGAGAGAAAAGGAGAAGAGTTTTGAGGAGAGTTTTTAAAGTAGTTTTCTCCTATTTGTGTAGTTTAGTTGTTCTTCTTCTTCTTCTTTTGTATTTTTCATTTTTATAGATCATGTAATAGGAAAGAGAGTGATCATAGGATAGAAGAGAAAGTTCTTATAATGGAGGATGATAATCTATGAAAGGTTCTTCTTTTATCTCTATTTATTTCTTCTCTATCTCTTTACATGTTTAGCTAGCATTTTCTCTCATGGCAACTAACCACTAACCACTAACTTGCTAACTCCTTACTTGATAATCCACATGAATCTAATAGCCCTTACTTGGCCTTGCTCTTGCAAGAGCTATTGATGGCTCATGATGATAGATTCTAACACTCTAACATCTAACTCTCTAATAAGTTATCATTACTTTATTCCATGCTTGCTCTAGTTAGTTTTGATAGATTTAAGTGTAGCTTGCTCTTTTTTGTTAAGTTTGAATGTGAAAGTGATCTTATGGGTCATGCTTTGAAATATTCTTGAACCAAGGACTAGTGATGGCCAAGGATACATGTGAGGCAACTATCACTAAGAGGTTAGCATGATTAGTGGAGCCTTTAGCAGTTAGTAGTCATAAGTTTTCTTTCATTTTTACTTTGTTTTAGAAATATACCAAAAATCACAAATACATTCTTTTCTATATTTCTCACTTTTTTGTTTTCACCGTATCCTTTTCTTTTCATTCTTTGTTTTCTTTTCTTTTCACTTTTTAAAATATAGAAGAACCGTTAACACACACGTGAATAGAGCGGTAAAGCTTCTATCACTTCCTGTCCTTGTGGATTGAACCGTTTAGCCTCTATGCTACAATGAAAGTATCGAGGAAGCCAAATCACGCACTTTTTAAAACATACACTTTTTGTGCACGATTTTCCCCCTTTCACCCATCCTTTTATACTTCAATTTCTCGTTATTCTTAGACGAACTCAGATATGAAAAGACGGGAAAATCATAACAGTTTTGGTTCTTCTTAGGGTGGCCCTAATGTAGAAAGTGTTGACTTGAGGCGATTTCTGCAGAGTATGATCGAAAATCAACATCAACAGATAGAGATCCTGCACCAAAGATTATTGGTTGCACCCCGGGAGCAAAAGTTAGGCAACATGTCAGATTTCAGGAGATTACAGCTGGCGATCTTTTCGGGCATGGAGAAGCCCCTCGATGTAGAGCAGTGGCTGGTAGACACGACAGATCTTCTAAAGGCATCCCGTGTCTCTAACGAGAACCAGGTAGAATTGGCCAAGATACAGTTGAAGGATATGGCCAGAACATGGTGGTTGGCGAAAGAAGCGAGACTGGAGAAGCCCATCACTTGGGACTAATTCTCAAAGGATTTCTTTGAGAGATTCTTCCCCATAACAGCTCAAAAAGAGATGGAAGAATAATTTATCAGATTGCAGTAGGAGGATCAAATTGTAAATAGGTATGCTGCAAAGTTCCTAAGGCATAGTTGGTTTGTGCCATACAAGGTGGCTGACGAGGAGAACCGAGCAAGTAGATTTCAGCAAGATCTGAAGATGAAAATCAAGATGTTCCTTATACCCCAGCAGCCCAAGATGTGTCCTCAGATTTTCACCATCGCTCGAGAGGTAGAATGGGAACCCGAGAAGAAAAATCAGGAAAAGACACAGAAGAAGTCGGCAAAGAGACCCTCTCAGCTGATGGAAAGTAAAGACTCAGACAGGCCACTGGATACCTTGATAGCCAAAGCAACCACTCCAACCTCGCCCTCAGCATATGATATGTGGGTATTGTCTGAAGCCCGGGCACTTACTATGTAACCGCCGGAAAGCTTATGAATTATGTTTTCTGTGCGAGTTTGAAGGTCATTTGAAGAGTGACTGTCCATTCAAGAAGGCAAAGAACACTGCGTCGATCTGATGAACACATCCAGTATCACCGTTGGGAGAGAATCCAAGACCTACTGATAGAGGAACCTTACTTCATCCCCAGCAATAAGCATATAGTCAGGCATAGAGGAGACCCAGAGCTAGGACAGATGGCAAAAAGGGGCAAACGTATAATTTGACTGAAGAGGAAGTCAAGATATTGAATGGAGTAAGAACAGGAACTTAATATCTGGAACAAAAATTCTGAAGGTACCAACCGTAACCATTATCCCCATTTTATCATGTTCTTAAGCTGGTAAGTTCTCTATATCATATCCTCCTTATTGCACTATCATCATCAGTCTTAGTCTTTCCATAACCACCTCCCTTTTCCATGCTGATTTCTATCTCTTCCATTCTTACTATTCCGATTTTCATAGTCTTTATACCAACTTGAAATATGAGTAGACTAGTGAGGTAGTGACAGGATATATGGTCCCTCTTACCCTATTTTGGCACACTTTGATTCTGGTACATTATACTATCGTATATCAGACAGTTCTTCAGTTTCGTATTCTAATCTTATATGTATAAACGCTCCATGGGATCAGTACAGGGAGATGGGTAGTTATCACTTATATAATCAGATAGACTGCATCACTACACTAGAGGCAATGGTATGAAACAACTTCCGAGTTTAGGGTATTAGTGAGATTATGCTAGAGTATTTTCTATTTACATTTCTCCAGTAATAATCACGATCTCCTCTGTCAACTTCACAGAGCTGAGGTCCTTCTGAGCAGCTATGCCGAGCACTTTTTATGGATTTGATGTACCACGGACTCCGCTAGTCTCGCCAATCGAGAGTCGTATTCTAACCATGCAAGCTCAACCAGGCGTGGGCCTTACTATACCTGGCGCTTAACATTTAGTGATGTGTTATGCGCTAGCTTCGCCACGTGAGCTCCACTAAGTGCGAGTCTCGCAGAACGTTAGCTCCGCCGCACCCTAGTGTTTAGCGCCTGATGTTGTGTTAAGCAATGACCCCACCTAGGTTTCACTTCACTCATTGCTAGTTCCGACAATGTTTAGCACTCTAGCTTTGTTCTCCGGATTTTTTCCCACCTGACTTGTTCTCATTGATTTAGTGAACCGGGTTTTCTTGCCGTGTCTGAACAGCTTGTAATAATTTTCTCAACGATCAATTCAGCCAACCTTGCAGGGCTTGGGTATTCTCTAAGTATTTCATCTGTAGTCGAGTTATCATTCAGAAAATGGTTGTTTTATATTCTTGGTTATGACTTTTAAATTTATTAGCTCCTAGTATTCAGAACTCATTATTATCAGTTGTTCTTCATTTATGTATTTACGATCAGTTATCGAGTTTTTCTTATCTACAATATTATGATCTATTTTCAGAGTGGCAGAGAACATGTAGAATATCTAGTAATCTTATTACAAACTCTTCGCCGAAAACAACTTTATGCCACGTAGAGTAGTGTGAGTCCTGAACGGGTAAGTATTGTATTTTGAGGTCTCATCTATTTGAGGGAGTAATCTTTGTCAATTCTAGCAGAACTCAAGCAGTGAAAGTTGGCCAGTTCCGAAGTCAGTTTATTTTATATTATTCTGAATGAGTCAATGTACCGAAGCTCTAGCAAATAATCATAAGAGAGATAGTTCAGCTACACGGTATTCCATTTATATTGTGTTAGGCAGAGACACAGGATTCAGATCACAATTTTATTAAAGTCTTCACAGAAGTTTAGGGACTCTTCTTATATTCAGCTTTTTTTTATCACTCTCAGAAAGACCGGGTAGTCCAATCGGACCATTCAGAATCTTAATTATTTTCTTCTAGCAGAATTCTCTTTTTAACAGTTATCAGATCTATATTGTTATGGCATCGTCCGAAGAATTATATAGTAGGAAGTGCAAAAGCCGTCTAGGCCCATAGTTATTGATCTGACGGTTGTGAGATTACCCTTAGCTAGTCATATCTTAATTAGTATAATTCTCGTTCCTGTCCTTCCTGTGTTCATCTTCCACCTTATCGAAATTTCGAGGACGAAATGTTTTGTAAAGTGGATAGAATGTAACACCCCGTTTCCGGAATACATACTTAGTACGTATTCAAATTATCGATCATACTTTTTGATTTACTTCATGTATTTGTTTTTGTTTATGAATATTTATGCGATCGTTTTGTATTGGATTCGGGTTCGTAGACTCGAAGTCAACCCTAGTCTGAATGGGGGACCCGATCCTAGTGTTTTACTCGATTTGATCTTTTTAGTAGTCATATTTAATCGATTTCAGTTTCAAACATCGTTTTTCAATATTTTAGATTTTTCATGATTTTCTAGAATTTTTTAGAATTATTCTGTAAAATCTTCAGAACCGTTATCCACCTGTTCTGCCGATCGATTCTCGGATTTTAATTTATAACCAGAGTCAAATTTTTAAAAACCACTTTCACATTATTTCTTAAAAACACATTTTATATCTTAATATATTTTGGTGAATTTTCTGAATTTATCAAAGTTCGGCTGGATTTGGTGTCAACCAGTATCACTAGTAGTTTCCAAGATTTTTTAATTTGAAAATAAAATTTTATTTCTAAAAATATATTTATATTATTCCTCAATATGATATTTTTTACCTCTGATATTTTTGAAAATTTTTCAGAATTTATCAAAATCCGGCCAGACCAGTGTAGACCAGTATCAACGGTTGATTTCAGGATTTTTATTTTGAAAACGTGATTGGATTTCTCGAATCCAATATTACCATGTACCTTAATATAATATTTACTATTTTTGAAAAAATTTCAAGACCTTTCTGGATTAGTCCAATTTTTTGACATTTTTGGTGTTTTTGGGATTTTCCCAGATCCGGAGTTTTTCTATATATTTTATTTCCTTTCTTTTTTTCTTTCCTTCCCTAATTTTTATTATCCACTTCTTTTTTCCTCCTTTTTTCCTTTTCTTTTATTCCCAATTTTCTCCACCACAGCCACACCCAAAATATCTTCTCTCCTTTTCTTTTTATTTCCTTTTTTCCTTTCTCTTTTCTTTTTCTTCTTCTTCCCTTGGCGCTGAGAGCGCCCTTCTTCCTCCTCCTTCCTCTCTCAAATTCTCCCTCTTCTCTCATCTATTTCCCATCCGCTCTCTCTCTCTCTTCTCCTTTTTTACTTTCTCTCTTTAACTCTCTTCAATTTCACCTCTCTATCTCTTTCATCTTCTCCAACAACCGAACCCCACCACCATCACCGACGCCTCCACCTTCGGCCGAGCCCTTACCCGTCGACTGCTCCCCTCCAGCCAGGACCACCACCACCAACACCCATCACTTCTATCTTCTCTATCACCCAACACCATCATCACCTATAACCTCCTCCACCAAACCACCTTCATCAACACCACCCATCACCAAATCCAACTCACCTCCTCCTCCTCTGTGCTGCCGGCGCCGGCCAGAGACCGCCCAGCGCCTCCTGGCCGCGCAACTGCGGCTAGGGCGCGGCGGCCTGGGCCCCAGGCCCAGTGCGTGAGTAAGAGGGCTGCTGCCCCCTCTCTCCTCTCTTGTGCTCTCTCTCTTCTGTCTTTCTCTCTTCATTCCTCTCTCTCTCCTATCCTCTTTCTCTCATATGTCTTGCTCTGTCTCTACCCGTTTCTCTCTCTTTCTCTTTAGATCTTCTCTCTCTAGCTCACACTTTCTCTCTAGCTCTCTCTCTCTCTCTCTCTTTCTCTCTTTAGGTCTTTCTCTCTAGCTCTCTCCTTCTCTCTCTAGCTCTCTCTTTTTCTCTATAGATCTTCTCTCTCTAGCTCTCTCTCTTTTTCTCTATAGATCTTCTCTCTCTAGCTCTCTTTTTCTCTCTCATAAATATTAATATATATATATATATATATATATATATATATATATATATATATATATATATATATATATATATATTATGGTGCGTGCGCGAGTTTCTGGAATTCCAGATTTCATGGCGTTTTCAGAGATTTAGGCAAGTATCCTCGCCTTGTTTTGGGTTCCCCGCTTCGTCGGGTCAACTTGTATTCTATCTGTATTTTGGACTGTATTTGTATTTTGTATTGGGCTGTGTCCTTGTATTTGTATGTAGTCGAGTGCCCAGGATTATACCTGTACAGGCCTGTGACGAATGCTTGTACTAGGATAATTTATTTCATGTACATATATCATATCTGTGATGTGTTTTATTCTGCTTTATACCATGCGCGGCCGACCCTTCATGGTCGTTTAGCCTCCGGGCCCCTTGCTCGTCTCTCGAGTTTTCTTTCTGTAACTCGTGAGCGCCCTTTGTACTGTTCATACTTGTATATCTCTTTATATTCTCACATTTGCACCTATCGGTGATGTAATATTCTTGTAACATTGTGTCACATCCTGTGATAACTTTATAATTGTACTCATATGTTAGAATGTATAATGCACTACGTATTTTCAAACTCTGATTCTTACCTATACTGATGCTTAGCGTATATATGTGAGTGTATTTTCGACCTACGTATATACGTCGCAGTAACGTCTCCGTACCCGCGGGATCGGGGTATTACACACACACACACAAAAGTGATAAACACACCCAATTTTGGAGATTAAAAGTTATTAGACAATTTTAACTTTAACTTAAAAAACCAAAATAAATTTTGATTAACTCTAATATTACAAATAATGAAAACCCTATTTCCAAACGCACCCAAAAAAGTGATGAATAGACCCACCCACAAACTATATTTAATCTTGCTTCTTTTTTATCTCCAAATATCTGCTTCTTCTCCGCGTATACAAACCCTAAAAAAATTCAGCGTCCATATCATCAAAAATTTGCCACATTGGCAATTATGGATAAGAAAATAACAACTGGGGAGTGTTACAATGATCGAGAGGTGAGTTTTCCCTTTTTATTGAATTAATGTTTTTCCCCAAGATTTTATTGTGATATGTTCGGTCCCAACGGAACGAACATCTTAGAGGTGTTCGGCCAATGGTAGCCGAACAATTATATTAATGTTCGGTCAAGTCGGCTGAACAGTGAATTTTTTGTTGGCCAACACAGTTCGAACAAATTTTTTTTCATCATGATTGATATTATTTCATGCTAACAAATTACTTGAAATAGATATGATTCCCATGATATATTCTTGATTTTTTTTAACCACCATCCAGGCTTTGTAAAAATAATTGTAAGGGCCTAAATTTGTACACGAGCGGAACTTTTTATTACAAGAATTGGAAATTGTACTCACAAGGGTTTTAATTTGTAGATGAGATTATGTATTTAATCTTGTTATGTATACAAAATTTTCGATTTCATGTTAAATATGAGATGGATCAAAATCCGTGATATACCTGGCTTCTGTAAAACACAAATTCTTACTTCAAAAATTAATGTTATTTCTTTTTTTTCTGTGTGTGTGAATAACCACGCTCATCTAATTGTCCAAAAGATAGTTTTTACAAGGGCTTTCAAGTTTTTGCTCATGACAGATTGCCCAAAACAGTTGTCAGTCATAAATAGGCAGCTACTAGTGGTTGGTTTCAGTCCATCCACACGCAAGAACAATATCAAACCAAACTTGACCCTTCCCTCAATCTTTTTCTCTCCAAACTCGAACTAACAGTAATTCTCTACATAAACCATCATCTCTTTGTACGAAAATGGCGAAAACAGGTGAGCAATGGAGTGGGATCCCAGCAGCAGGAGCACGAGCACCGGCTACGGTCGCAGGTTCATCGACAACGAGTGCGAGTACGCGACCAGCACGCCATATTATCAGATGGGCGAGCCGAGGAAGGGAGGATGGTTTGGGATATGGAAGAGGATATTGAGGAGACCATCAAAGAAGAAGAAAGCAATTGATCAGCACAATGCTGTAACTCACGCTGCTGCGCCTTCCAATGATCCCTGCACATGCATGCAGAATTTCGACTGGGGGTCGGCGAGGGGGGAGGCTGAGAACCTGGCGCGGTCCTTCTCCGCGCAGTTCGGCAATCCATCAGGGTTCCTGCAGAGGATGAGATGAGAGATAGAGCAGTCATGCTCAACTGCAGGGTTTGTATGCTACAAGAGTTGTCTATTTCAATTTTTTTTTTTTTTTTTTTTTTTTTTATGTACAGTCTTTTGTATGCGTGTCTGAAACTTCAATGTTGATTTAGTTTCCTGCAAATTGTTGGATGTGTTTTGAATTTGGAGGGAAAATTTGAGTTTTTTCTCATTTAGCTTTGGTTTTATTTTCACAGTAGATAGAGGATGAGAAGTTAAGTAATATATATACTAACTGCTCCCATGCCTATTGTTAAGAATAATTGGGCCACGCCACACTCCCTACAGGCGCGCACATACACTGCCGCATGAACGTGTGCGGATTTGGAAGAAGGACTGTTGTTGTAACCTAAACTATTTGGACTCTGAGGGGTTATAAAAACTGCTTCTGGCAGTTCATTCTGTTACATCTTAAGCTACAATTATTTTGTCCTCACGTTGTCTCCCTCCTCTACATTTCTCTACTGTAAAAATTCTGTTCAAGTTTTATTTTATTTTTTCGAGCAACAAATCTCCGTCTGAGCAGAGATCTAGCTCATCGTCCTGAGTTGGATACTGGTGAACAAACAGAGGAGTTTTTACCGTTATGAGAGGAGGTCGCTTCAAGGTCTAAACGAGAGACCAACCATCTTTCTTCTAGAGCAGTGCTTCTGCACGACTACGTCATCCCAGACCAACAAATTTATTTTTTCGTTTAATTTCTTTATATTAGTTGCATGCTTAGGACAAGTATTTACTTTCATTAAAAGATTTATGATTTGATTTATTGCATATTTGAAATTTTAGAAAATATAGTTATATATCCTACACAAACTCCATGCACATTACTTTCAATATTGATCACAATCAATCAATTTGCTCCATTTTCAATATTCATGGGGGAAAAGGAAAAATCGAAGAGAAAGACATCGTAATCGAACAAATGATTGATAGAAGCCATCTCAACAACTTGATGGAGTCATTAGAACGATGATGATGCTAGTAAATATATTCAAATAGTAGTTCAATGTTAGGTGAACTTCTCATAATGCTGATTATAATGAGATTATGAGAGGGGTGGGAGTGTGGTCAATGAAGCAAGGAATGAGCAAGTGATCACTGGTCCCCTTTGCAAAATCCAAGCAATTTTCTTTGATCAATAAAAATAAACATAGTTGCAAAACTGACATGAACAGTGAACTACATGAATGGGGGTGGCAATTAGGTTTGAAAACTCTAGTTAACTCGTTTAATAAACAGGTCAATATTGCAAAACCATATCTGACGCGGTTTTAACAGGTCAACCCAACCATACCTAATTAACTCATTTATTAAACTTCAAGTGCGAATAAATAACTCAAAACAAAATTACAAGACACGTACACATCCCCCGTGAGGGCGGAGAGGATGTCAGTGACGGCGAGGATGGTGTGAGGAGAGTAACCGAGGAGCGATCGCCTTAGCTTTGTAGGTGTCGGACCGTTTACTATGCTACTAAAACTTTTATTAGTGGAACGCGGAGGACCTTGTCCAACCATTTTTCTTGAAAAAAAGAAAAAAAACACATACACCATTAACATCAAACTTTACAAACAAAACCTTTTACTCTATCAACAAAACACATCATTAAAATTCATAATATTAAGTGAAACTATGATATGCAGTTGTTTACTTACCATCATGTACCAAATAAAAGGGTCATAAGTAGGGTTGTAGATGGTACCAAAAACCCGATAACCCGATCCGATCGTTACAAACAGGTCGGGTTCGGATCTAAAAGTTAGACACGAAATTCTTATTGGGTCGGGTTCGGGTATGATCATTTTAAACTCGAAACCTAATAACATGCCAGAAAAGAGAGTAAATGTTATAAAATAATACTTATGGTACATTTCACTTTATTTAAACTGATAAAATCATAAAAATGAGAACATGATCATATTATTATTATGAAAGCAAAGTATATAATTTTTTATTTTGCATCTAATAAAATTTAAAAAATGACTTTAATTGGAACTCGAATACACCTATTAAAAATTCGAATCAGAACCAAACTCGATAAGAAAAAAGAGATTTCGACCCGAACCCGAGTCCAAACCCGAATTCCTTATCGGGTTCAGGTTCGGCACTGGCACGGATCCGATCCGACTCGAACCTGACCCGTTTACACCCCTAGGCTCACGAGGGGGTTAATGAGGCCAAGGGTCAAAACGGGCTTAGGCGGGTTGGCCCATTATGATCCAACCCCTCAAGTTACAGGCTGGACCCAGCAGCCCATTGTCTCCCTCGCTGACTCAACCATCTCGCCAGCCCCGTTCCTTGTTAATCTATAAAGCCAACGTGCGATGCACCAGACACGCACCATCGCTGATTCTCGTCAACAACAAACCCTAATCCTCTCTCTCTCTCTCTCTCTCTCTCTCTCTCTCTCTCTCTCTCTCTCTCTCTCTCTCTCTCTCAACTATCCCCAGATTTTCTTGCAGCTTTCGTTGTGGACTTGTAATGGGGAACTTTGGGCTGTAAGTGATTGTCGTATTAGGGCCTGAATTAGAAAAACAAAAAAATTAGTGAGCTTCATCAAGGGAACAGGCTCAAGTTGATGACATCGATGCCGAGAATAAAAAACAGAGAAAACTGTGATGATTCAAAGTGCGAAGAATGGCCGGAGCTAGGCACGTGCAACATGAACGCAACCCAGTTATAGCTCGAAATCGATGCAGGAATGACGATCAATAATGAAAAATTTTGATGGAGAAAATAGTTTTAAAGGATGGCTCTTTATTAAAGTTCATGGTAGTGCATCAAAATTCTGAAGTTGGGGTGAGAGTTGAGAGTATTATATTTATATTCTAACATTAAAGTTCTGACTATTTGCGCAATGATATTTTTTTTTAAAATACAATTTTTAAATGTAGTAATTGAATCTGTGTTGCTCTGACACCATATTAAAGTACCTACCACTGTACAAAACTTCAAAGTTGTGGTAAGAGTTGAGGGTGTTATAATTATCTTCTAACACTCTGATACCATATTAAATCAGTTGAAGAAAATGAGAATTATATATATATATAGAGAGAGAGAGAAATGTAAATCAGCTGACACAGGAGGTAACTCCCTCCTATATCGCACTCAAAAATCATATTTTCCGAGTGAATTTTCAAGATCCGACCGCACATTATCATCTTCATATTCTAAGATATATATATATATTAAAAATCAAGTGATTTGAAGTTCATTTACTTATTGATCTAATCGTTCCATTTTATTCTATTGTTAAAAAACCATTAATGTTTGAACCCAAAGAAAATGGAGTAAACAAACTTCAAATCACTTGATTTTTTATATGTATATATCATAGAATATGAAGATGATAATGTGCGGTCGGATCTTGAAAATTCACTCGGGAAATATGATTTTTGAGTGCGACATAGGAGGAGTTGCCTCCTGTGTCAGCTGATTTACATATATATATACATATAAAAAAATCAAGTGATTTGAAATTTGTTTACTACATTTTTTTTGGGTTCAAACATTAACGGTTTTTTAACAATAGAACAAAATAGAACGTTTAGATCAATGAGTAAACGAACTTCAAATCACTTGATTTTTTTATATGTATATATCTTAGAATATGAAGATGATAATGTACGGTCGGATCTTGAAAATTCATTTAGGAAATATGATTTTTTAGTGCGACATAGGACGAATTTGCCTCCTGTGTCAGCTGATTTACATTTCTCTCATATATATATATATATATATATATATATATATATATATATATATATATATATATATAGGGGTTACTGTACCTCAGCCGCCAGCTGAGCGAGTTTCTCAGCCGGTGTGACGTGGCTTCATATTAGCCACAGAGAGGTCGAAAATTTAGGCGGTAAAAAGACAAAACATCCTACTCGAAAAGACCCTCAACCACTTTACTGCTGCCCAATGACTAAAATACCCTCAATTTCACTTTTAACATGGTGACAACTGTTCCTCCACCAAAAAAATTACAAATCTGAAAATTTAAGTTTTTTCAAACAATAAATTACAGATCTTGATTATTAAATTTTTTTGAAATATGTTTTAATCACAATAAAAATCTATTACTGCGACTTGAAACAGTTGATTTTAGTTTTTTTTCCTGAAACTGCAATCGAAGTCGCAGTTTCTGAAAAGAAAAATTTTGGATTTAAATTTTTTAACATCATTTTCACTTTTTAAAAATATTTTTACTTTACATTGCGACCTTGATCGCAGTGTTGCAGCTTTTTTTTATTTTTTCGATTAGGGTCGCAGTATTTTTTCAACCTTGGTGAGCTAAATAGGATACTGCGACCGTGGTTGTGTTGGCCCAAAGGCCTATCACTCTAGTTTTGATGATGATCAACTCATGAAGTTATATTTACTAATGATCTTGTGTTTGATTAGTGACAGATTCATTATCAAGATCTTAGTAGGTGTGGAGCTTCAACAAAGGATTTAAATAAAGACAAGTTGGAAGCTAGCACCGGTTGATTCACGAGCCTATGCATCAAGAACACATCTAGAGATGAGCTCGGTGGATTGCATTTGGACCAAGTCAAGAAGATGAGAAGCCTTCAAGTGAAGACTTCAAGAAGATGAAGACTTGGGTCTAGGTATAAAATTTAGTTTTTTTTTTGTTTTGTTAAAAATGTAAAGGATAGATAGTTGGTGGATTGCTCAAGTCATATCACACACACACTCTTAATAGAACTCTTGATAGAATTGCTTTCATAAAAGATTTTTATGTTTAGAAAAGAATTTTTAGTTAGTAAAAGATTTTCTTTTGACAAAATATATATTCCTTGGTTTTTGGTATTTCTATCATGTATATTCTTTTTCAACCATAACCATGTTTAGAGCTTAATATCAAAAACATAGATATTACATTATGATTGTGTAGTGGATCATATCCATACACACTATGCTTTAAGATGAAATCAAATATCTTATTTTTATATTTTGTGAAGTTATGAAAACCAAGTTTGAAAAATACTTGTCTTGATTTTTGATAAAATTTGCAAGACGCTGAAATAATATGAATATGTTGATATATGTCTTGAAAATTTTTATCACAAGTTTGATTTTCAATATAGAATGTTAAAACAAGTTTATGGAATTTTTATAAGTGTTAAAAGATTTTAAAATTAATTTTTAAAACAGTTTTCCAGACCTGATATTGGCTGACAGGCCAGTCCGGTCGACCGGGCGGTCGACCGAACCAAGGGCCGGTCGACCGGACGTGCACAGACTTGTGCATGTCTGTCAGCACAGTGGTCCGGTCGACCGGACGGTCGACCGCTGCAGAGAGTTCTGCTCTCTGGATTTCTGGGTCGACCGGGCGGTCGACCGGAGGCTGCAACGGTCGGATTTTTGACCGTTGCCGGTCGACCGGCCGGTCGACCGGCATCTCTGACAGACCCCAACGGTCAGATTTTCTGACCTCTATAAAAGGGGTTTGGTCATTGTTTTGAGCTAAGATTTTTGGAGATTTCTAAGCCAGTTTTTCCCATCCTTTTAACAGAGTTTTCTCCACATATTTGAGGGCAAATACTTCCCATCTAAAAGGGAGTTTTTATTAAGAGAGTGTAAAAAGTGATTCTTTGAGTTTTTCACCATAGTTCTTTCCTTGCTTTTCTCACACCACACTTGAGTTATCCATTGCTATATATTCCTATAGGTGTGTTGTAGTGAGAGTGCTCTTTAGGTGATCAAGTGTTGTGATCACCAAAGATCTTTTCTTTGTTCTTTGAGGAGACGGGCAAGTGTGCTCGTTGGTGGTTAGAGTTCGGTTGTGAACTCTTGGTGGTTTGAGGTGCGGCCTCGGCGAGCTTGTGGAGCTTGCGTGTGTACGGGACTTGGGAGTCCGAGGGATTGTAGGTGTTGCGGCACCGAGGAGAGATCCATTGGGATCTTGCATAGTGGAAATCCTTCGTGTGTCGAAGGCGGGGATGTAGAGCAAGTGTGCTCGAACCTCGAAACAAACCCTTTGTGTTTGCGATTGCTTACTCTATCTCTCTCTCTCTCTCTCTCTCTCTCTTTGTCTCATTTATATCTTGCATTACTTTCATTGTCTTTACATTTACATGCTTGATATATTCCCTTGTGCTCATAATTGCTATACTTGCTTAGGATTGTTGTTAACACTAGTATTCTACCAAGAGAGCCAACGCGGCACCTCAACCCATTCAAGGGGAATCTAGAGGAGCTTGTCCAGAGCCCTGCAAAGGAAATTCGGCAACACTCTTGTGTTATACATAAGTGTTTAATTAAAAGAAGTTTAATTTGGTCATCTTAGTTTTAATTCCGCATCATTTGTTCATTAAGTGTCCATTAGATTAGCCAACACCTATTCACCCCCCCTCTAGGTGTTATTTCAATTGGTATCAGAGCTTGGTACTCTGATTTGGGTCTAACAACCTAGAGTAAAAGATCCTCATTTTTAGGCTAATCACAAGATTTGTACACCTCACCATGGACTTCATGTCACCACCCACCTTTGACATCCTTAACATCCAAATTTGGAAGGTTAAGATGTCTTTGTACCTCAAAGCCTTAGGATTTCATGTCTATCTTGCCACCACTAATAATGCATATTCTTTAGATGGTAAGAATTTTGAGGCTAATGCAAAAGCCCTTCATGCTATCAAGTCAACCCTAAATGATGATTATTTATCTAGGGTTTCTAATGTTGAATCGGCTTTTGTAGTATGGAACATCATCACCTCCCTCGGCGAAAAAGATCTATACTATGCGGGGAGTGACTCGGATGTTGGAAGCGATACCTCCAACAAGTGCTACATGGTCCAAGGGGATAACCCCCTTGAGGTAAATTCCGAATCCGATGATGAGGACATGTCATATGATGAGCTATCTACTTTTTGTCATCTATTGCTTGAGAAATATGACATGATTAGAAAAGAAAATAAAAATTTGAAAAAGAACATTGCTTGCATGCATAAAGAACATGACTCATTTAGAGATAACATTGCATGCTTCGAAAAAGATAATAAAAGTTGGAAAAAGAAATTTGATTGCATGCATGTAGAAAATGATTCTTTTAGAAATAAACTTGCATGTTTAGAAAAAGAAAATGAAGATTTGAAAAATGAGAATATTTCCTTAATGTCTAAATTGAATGATTTATGTGAAGGAAATGTGATTTTGAAAAATAAGGTTGATATGGTGGAAAAACAAAAGGAAGATATTTTGCAAGAAAATAAGTCTTTAAAAAGAAAATTTGTCGAAAAAGAAAAGGATTTTGTTTCTCATAAGAAAAAGAAAAATGATTCTTTATCTCATCATGCTTTTCATGCCACCACTAATGAGATTAAGAATTTGAAAAATAAAATGGATAATTTGAGTTCAACTTTGAACTCGTGTGCATTTAATCATTCTAAGTTGGAATCTTTGTTTCAAAAGAAACAAGTTCCCCATGTTCATGCACATCATAACCATGCTTTTGCTTAAGTTGCACAACATGATCACACTCCTACACATAAGCATACTAAGGTGTACGTATGTACACATTGTGGTCGCAAAGGCCATTTAGCAAAATATTGTTTTGATAAGAAACCTCATTTATATTTTGCTAAGTATAAAAGATTTTGGGATCCTTACAATAAAGCTAACCCCAAAGGACCCAAGAAAGTATGGGTACCAAAACCCCCACCCTTTGATTTTGATGTAGGTGAGGGCTCTCACAAAACGTGAGAGGATTGGTGCCTTGATAGCGGATGCAATGGACATGATGGACAAACTTTTGGATGCATTGCTATCAAGGAGATTTTGGTGGGAAAGACTACCATGCTATGGAGCTTTGGAGTTGGTAACAATTTCTAAACTCCTATTTTATTTATGTACATGCTTTTATTTTCATAATATCATTCATAACATGTTCATGTTTTAAGATTTTATGTGCTTCATGTGGTATTTACATGCTTAGATGTAGAATTTGTCAAACTTGTATTTATACATGTACAAATAGTAAATTACAATTGATTCATATATGATTGAACTTCATGCTCATTTGTACCCACTATATGTATATGTATAGGCTAGTTTTGATGATTCTCTTTTATACATGTTTTTGCCTTATTTGTATGCTTTACTTCATGTATATATATATATATTTTTAATTCAAACCTAATAAATATACATGTATACCCGTGAGTCTCTTGCCTTCATGCAAATACCTTTGATAGACTCTTTTAGATTTGGGATATGTATGTGTATTGTTAGGATTGGATTAATCATACATGTACCATGAAGATTAGTATTTTAATGTAAAATGATTTTTCATGATTTGTTGTTGATAAAATTTGTCTTATGATCTTTTTGAGCTAAATTGACTATTTTCATAATAATACCATTTACATAACTTTTGAACACTCACTTTTTAAGAAAATAGATAATTTTGAGCTTTATGGAATATGAGTGCTTGAACTTTTATGTATTTAGTATTATTCATGAAAAACGTTTGATTTGATGTATTTGAAGGATCTTTAACGAGTTTTTCAAAAAAAAAAACAATTTGTACTAGTTATTTATTCTTCAAATAGCTTTTGAGACTTACACATGATCCTACTTTACATAGATTTGTATTCTCAAGATTTGATGCCTTATTGAATTGAATATTAGTTTTAAAAGGTAGCTTTTGTCAACACTAGGATTTATACTTGTACACATTATGGATCACAAATAAATCTATATATGATTGGGTTTGAATGCTTATTTGTGCCCATTAGGTGTGCTAGTATAGCCTAAGTTTTGATGATTATTACATTTTAAACTTGTATTCCCATTTTAGATTTGATTTATGATCATGTGTTTTTCATTTCATGTATATGTGTATTTTGTCAAACTTTAAGATATACATGTATACCTCTTGAGTCATTTGCTTTTCATGCAAATCTATATATGGACTCAATTGTGTTTTAAGGATATGTATGTATACTTAATGTCTTGTCAAAACATACATATATCTTGAAATATAAATTTTTGTTTTTAATAAAAATTTTGTAATTTTTCAATAAATTTTTGTGATGGATTTCATGATTTCAAAATTTAAAGGAATATTGAGTTTTATTGCTATTTTTCATGATACCATGTTCCACATAACACTAGCACACTCACTTCTTTTTGAAAATTTTATGGACTTCATGGATATTAGAGTGTTTTTAGTGCCATGTGATTTACTTGTGTTTCATGAAAAATATTTTTCTAGTGCAAATTCTTCATTTGGTAGAGTTTTTCAAACTAAGCCTATTTTCAAATCTATTTTTGAAAACCCCTACCATCTATGGGAGGATGGATGGGCGATTATGCCTTGTATGCTTCATTGAAAATCTTTTACCTTGTGCATATGAAGGGTGGTAGGTTATGAGATATACACTTGATTTTATTGTTATATCAATTGGTATCATTGAATCGTTTCAATTGGTATCAATATGAACTTATTTTGTATATACTCATATTTTGTTTTCTTATATATATGTATGTATCAATTTCAATTGGTATACTCATTTCTCATACATATATATGATTTCCATGTGCTTAACTCACAATTAGCTCACATTTTTAAAAGCACAAAGTTTATGATGAAAAATAAAATTTTTTTTCTATTGATATCAAAATAAATAAAAAAAATATGTTGATTTGATATCTCAAAATGTGTTTTATTAAGAAAGTTCAAAATTTTGTCTTGATAAAGAAATATTCAAAATTTTTGATTTGTATTTCCTATATGCAAGGAGAGCTTAACATCTCTTACATATGGATTCATGTTGAGTATATTATAAATTGAGGAGCTTGACAACTCTTCTTTATATGATATACGTGTGTAGGGGGAGCTTCACATCTCCTCTTATACATTCCATAATATGTGTTATGTGAGTTAGGGCTTGTCATCCCTTCTTTATGTAATGCATATGTGTAGGGAAGCTAACTTAGCGTCTTCCTCTTCATGGATGTATATCGCATATAAATCTTTATTGATTGACTTGTATTACCCCTTCTTGATTTCTTTGTTTTTGACAAAAAAAAAAGGGAGAAGATTTGTTTGATGTATTTTACTTTGAACCCTTTGTTGATGATTGACAAAAAGGGGGAGAAGTATTTATAGATTTTATATGCATGTCTTCCTTGCTTAAGGGGGAGTAAGATTTGTGTTGATGCATATGTGTTTTGAGATTTGTTTTGAGATTTATAATGTATGGAGATAAGATTTATGATGTTATATTTACATACATGCCATACATTGCATACATGTTTATGAGCTTCATTGTAATATATTATTGTTTTATTTGGTATGCATGAGTTAAGGGGGAGCTTCTTTGAAGTTTTACTTTAATCCATGCATATATAACTCCATGAGTTTTGTCATCATCAAAAAGGGGGAGATTGTTGGCCCAAAGGCCTATCACTCTAGTTTTGATGATGATCAACTCATGAAGTTATATTTACTAATGATCTTGTGTTTGATTAGTGACAGATTCATTATCAAGATCTTAGTAGGTGTGGAGCTTCAACAAAGGATTTAAATAAAGACAAGTTGGAAGCTAGCACCGGTTGATTCACGAGCCTATGCATCAAGAACACATCTAGAGATGAGCTCGGTGGATTGCATTTGGACCAAGTCAAGAAGATGAGAAGCCTTCAAGTGAAGACTTCAAGAAGATGAAGACTTGGGTCTAGGTATAAAATTTAGTTTTTTTTTGTTTTGTTAAAAATGTAAAGGATAGATAGTTGGTGGATTACTCAAGTCATATCACACACACACTCTTAATAGAACTCTTGATAGAATTGCTTTCATAAAAGATTTTTATGTTTAGAAAAGAATTTTTAGTTAGTAAAAGATTTTCTTTTGACAAAATATATATACCTTGGTTTTTGGTATTTCTATCATGTATATTCTTTTTCAACCATAACCATGTTTAGAGCTTAATGTCAAAAACATAGATATTACATTATGATTGTGTAGTGGATCATATCCATACACACTATGCTTTAAGATGAAATCAAATATCTTGTTTTTATATTTTGTGAAGTTATGAAAACCAAGTTTGAAAAATACTTGTCTTGATTTTTGATAAAATTTGCAAGACGCTGAAATAATATGAATATGTTGATATATGTCTTGAAAATTTTTATCACAAGTTTGGTTTTCAATATAGAATGTTAAAACAAGTTTATGGAATTTTTATAAGTGTTAAAAGATTTTAAAATTAATTTTTAAAACAGTTTTCCAGACCTGATATTGGCTGACAGGCCAGTCCGGTCGACCGGGCGGTCGACCGAACCAAGGCCCGGTCGACCCACGGTCGACCAGACGTGCACAGACTTGTGCATGTCTGTCAGCACAGTGGTCCGGTCGACCGACGGTCGACCGTTGCAGAGAGTTCTGCTCTCTGGATTTCTGGGTCGACCGGAGGCTGCAACGGTCGGATTTTTGACCGTTGCCAGTCGACCGGCCGGTCGACCGGCATCTCTGACAGACCCCAACGGTCAGATTTTTCTGACCTCTATAAAAGGGGGTTTGATCATTGTTTTGAGCTAAGATTTTTGGAGATTTCTAAGCCAGTTTTTCCCATCCTTTTAACAGAGTTTTCTCCACATATTTGAGGGCAAATACTTCCCATCTAAAAGGAGTTTTTATTAAGAGAGTGTAAAAAGTGATTCTTTGAGTTTTTCACCATAGTTCTTTCCTTGCTTTTCTCACACCACACTTGAGCTATCCATTGCTATATATTCCTATAGGTGTGTTGTAGTGAGAGTGCTCTTTAGGTGATCAAGTGTTGTGATCACCAAAGATCTTTTCTTTGTTCTTTGAGGAGACGGGCAAGTGTGCTCGTTGGTGGTTAGAGTTCGGTTGTGAACTCTTGGTGGTTTGAGGTGCGGCCTCGGCGAGCTTGTGGAGCTTGCGTGTGTACGGGACTTGGGAGTCCGAGGGATTGTAGGTGTTGCGGCACCGAGGAGAGATCCATTGGGATCTTGCATAGTGGAAATCCTTCGTGTGTCGAAGGCGGGGATGTAGAGCAAGTGTGCTCGAACCTCGAAACAAACCCTTTGTGTTTGCGATTGCTTACTCTATCTCTCTCTCTCTCTCTCTTTGTCTCATTTATATCTTGCATTACTTTCATTGTCTTTACATTTACATGCTTGATATATTCCCTTGTGCTCATAATTGCTATACTTGCTTGGGATTGTTGTTAACACTAGTATTCTACCAAGAGAGCCAACGCGGCACCTCAACCCATTCAAGGGGAATCTAGAGGAGCTTGTCCAGAGCCCTGCAAAGGAAATTCGGCAACACTCTTGTGTTATACATAAGTGTTTAATTAAAAGAAGTTTAATTTGATCATCTTAGTTTTAATTCCGCATCATTTGTTCATTAAGTGTCCATTAGATTAGCCAACACCTATTCACCCCCCCTCTAGGTGTTATTTCAGGTTGCAGTCATATGAAACAAGAGTCATAGTCAATTGAAGCAGTGACGAAAATCTTGTAAGTTAATTAATTAAGATGATTAGAAAATTACGACTTAGGTCGCAGTGTTATGTAACAACAGTCTCTTTGAAAATATTTTGTTAACACTGCGACGTTAGTCATAATATTTTTTATTAAGTAATTTAAATAGGATACTGCGACCGTGGTCGCATTCTTATGAAAAGAGACGTAGTCAATTGAAGCAGTAGACAAGGTCTCGTAAGTTAAGTAATTAAGATGATTAGAAGTGTGTGGCATTAATCGCAGTCTCATGTAATAGCAGTCTTTTTGAAAGGTTTGTTTCATAACACTGCGTCCTTGGTCGCAGTATTTTATAACTTATTTTTTATTTTTGCGACCAAGTTCGTAGTCTTTTTATTAATAAATTTAATTGGACTGCGACTTTGGTCGCAGTCATGTAAAACAAATGGTTTGAAGATGAAATTTCATGTTGCGACTATGATCACAGAACTCAATTTTATCTGACAGTTTATTATTATGAATGCGACCAAAGTCGCAGTCTTGATAAAAAAAACTTTAAAATAATTTTTTTCTTGCGACTTTAGTCGTGGTACTGACAGATTGGTTATATATTTATGTATATTTTACATGTCTTTTAAATTTTAAACCGAATGGCCAACATTTTTATGATGAAAAATTTCCGATAGGCCTTCCTTTTGAAGAAGAAGAAGAGAAGAATCACGATGAAAATATTAAAGTTGACATCCTGAGGGAACAAGAACTTGTCAAAATAGTTGATGGAGATCTGGGCCTGCAAACTAAAAATAAATATATTTTCCCGCTCTTGCTTTTTTTAGAATGACGTTCTCTACGAGTTAAATCCTAGATTTGACAGCGTGAGGAGGCACAGAGAGATAGACATATAAAAGGAGAGAAAAATAATAATAAAAAATATAAAACTAACACATCATCCCAAGAAAATTGACTTTTTTGAACGGTAGGGACTTTTAGTAATTTCAATTATTTTCAAAAAGCGAGGCGGCATTAAGACTGTCGAATTATGTGGCACATATTGTGCCACGTCACCGCCAGCTGAGAGGCACTCCCCGCTGGCGGCTGAGGTACATTTTTCTATACACACACACACACACATAGAAAAATGTACCTCAGCCGCCAGCTGAGAGAGACTCTCTCAGCTGGCGCTTCAATATGGTCGCAGTCTACTGCGGCATGGTCGCAGTCTACTGCGGCATGGTCGCAGTCCTAAAAAATCAAATATTTCAGTATAATTAAGACTGAGATTATGGTAGCAGTCCTCAGAAAAAGACTGCGACCATGGTTGTCAGTTCTCAGAAAATACTGATACCATGATAGTACTTCTCAGAAAAATAATGCGACTTGATCACAGTCCTCACAAAACTCTGCGACCATGGCAGCAACGCTCAAAATTATGACTGAAATTCTGCCACGTTGCGCCAGCTGAGGGAGTCTCTCTCAGCTGGCGGCTGAGTACAGATCTCTCATATGTGTGTGTGTGTGTATGTGAGAGGGAGGAGGAAACAATGACATGCAAGAGTTTTTAAAACCGGAGGAAAAGAAAAAAAGAAAAAGTTAAATAATAATATTAATAGTTTTATAAATAAAAGTTAGCAAGGATTATAAAAATTGAGGTTTTAATATTATATGAATCTTTGAGACCTAATTTAGTGGTAAAAGTGAGCAGATTTACAGTCAGGGTACGACCTTGCTTAGAAAAAAGTTCCAGAGATGTCTGATATTTCATTAATGAATGATTTATTAAGGATTCTATAAGTAAATATATTTTTAAAATAAATTTTATCAATTATTTTTGTGATGGGAATTTGAGAGATATAGTTTTAATATTAAATGCAAATAAAAAATAAAAATAATTATAAGTGGTTGATTTTTTTATTAATCATTAAATAACGCAATAGTTTGAATGAAATATTTTCCAGGACAAAGTTAATTAAAAACTAATAAGTTAATACAGCTGACATCTTTTGAGAAAAATATTTTAGTTTAAATAGATAAAATATTAATTATAACAAATTTAATAACTTTTAAGTAAAAAAAAATAAAACTATGTACAATTTAATTAAGGATTCAAGAAAAATATATTTTATAATATTTTAGGAAAAAATTATTTGTTTTCTTTAAACTTGGTAGTTAATTAAAATGAAAAATGGAAATTCAACTTGTATATCCTTGAAATTAACTCTTGAAAGGGATGTGCATGATTGCTTTCTTTCATGGCAATTGATCGTATCTCCATTTTAACTATGGCCTGTTTGGTTAAGGGTGGAAGTAAGGAAGTGAGGAAGTGATAATAGTTCCCTTTGGAACTTGGGAATTGGTTAGTAAGTTTTCCGGTGTTTAGATGTTGTTGGAAAGTGTGATTTGAAAAATGTTTTGTCTTTTCCAGTGTTTGGATGGTAATGTGAAAGTGGAAATGGAAAAGTTGACCACAAAGTTGACCGCAAAATATTATTAAAATAAAAATTAATTAAGAAAAATAAAAAATGGACTGTAATTAGAATGCAAGTGAGATTTACATGATCAAAAAATTAACTGTTTTGTACTACAACTTATTAAAATGAGATTTACATGACCACAAAATTAACTGTAGCACTCTGAAAGTGAGGAAATTGTTGTGTAAAAGAGAAAAAAGAAAAGGAAAAAGGGTTTTCTTATTTTCTTTTTTCGGTATTTGGATAGATAGGAAAGTGAGCAATTATACTTCCTCATTTCCTTACTTCCGCTCAGTTTCTTGCAACCAAACACCCATTATGATGATCAAAAGTATTGGCTAGCTGTAACACTGAAGTGCGCGCAGTCACTTTCATTATCCTTTCAACTGTTAGCATTGCCAATTAAAAGTATATGTAATTCTTTTTCCTATACTTTTTGTTGGGCATCTCTTGAGTGTTTGTTCTTCTTATTCATATAAAATGGAGATTTTTCTCATAATTTACTTTGAAAAAGAAGAGAAATTTTCCCACAAGGTCACTATTAGAGCCTGTTTGTTTGTCATTTTTCGGGTCAAAGAAGCCTTACATGCGGCGTCACGTCAGTAAAATTCACACAGAGTGTTTATATTGTTTCCATCACGACCATCTCTTTCTAAAGTTGAAACTAGAAAGAATCTATAAAAATTATTCTACAAGCTCGAAAAGAAATTCATGTGAGTTTATGAAAATTTAGAAGTCTGAGGTTTTGACAAAGAATAATTTTTGAATGGAGTAATTTAGAATCACATGCATTTAAACGCTACTTCTTCCTCGCGATGGTAAAGTCGAGAGAAAACTTGATACTTGGTCGTTATGATTATTAAAAAAAATTAGGGATGAATTGGAGTTTTAAAGTGAGTATTATTATAGAAACTTGATGGGATTCGGTGGTTTTGACCTATTATCCCGTCGCCAATAAGAGATTGTGTTAATTGATAAACTTTGAATGAAGGCCTATTAAACTATGTTAAGTAGGTGGATATAATTAAGATTAGGAAACAATTAAACTAAACTCAAATGCATCTTCAACAGTGCTGTTAGATACACATGCGTTCAAGTTATCAATTCTAGTTTTTAGATTGATTTTGACCTAATATTTATGTGACGCAGACAGACAGGGTGGCATTAAAGAACCCTAGAGAAGCCTTCAGGTAGAGATAAATACTTAAATTCACGAGTAATAACGACGCGAATCCACGAGCCAAAGAGAACAATTCGAATTCACGAGCAAATATGAAGAAAGGTATATATATATATATATATATATATATATATATATATATATATATATATATATGAAGAAAGGTATATATATATATATATATATATATATATATATATATATATATATATATATATATATATATATATATATATATTAAACATTGAATACTTAAAACCCAAGATACAATGACCTTATATAGACAAATAAAAAAAGAATACTTTTCTAAGGAAGAAATTAAAATAAAGATATAAAAATAAAATAAATTAGAATCTAAAACAGACCCAGAAAATAACTCCTAATCAAAATCAGAAACACTGATACGTAATAGGCCTGTCGCTAAAGGGGATGTCGACAAGTACAGTGGGTAATTCCTAAGGATTCAATCCACGCACCAAAATAGGAAAGTGAATATAACCAAATCACAGAAAAGTCAATCACAAGCACAATGAAAATACGTGAAAAGACCGAATGAGGAAAAAACCATGGAGAGAGAAATCTTACTTTGTCAATGGCGATTACAAAAGTGTTCTCTGGATTCAGGTGAACTTGGCCTTTTTTTGTTGGAAAGGATCCTCTATTTATACAAATCATGTCAAATAGATAAGGCTAGGGAGACCTGCTCAGTTTGAATATCTAAATTCCTTATCTGGCTAAGGTTTGAGCCGAATGCCCCAGTTTGAATTGACATAGGAGAGAGTCAATCTCTATCTTATGGTTCGTGCTCAGCTGTAGATAAGGATGAACTCCACCTGGGAGGTTGCTACCTTATTTGAATAAGATTGGGCTTAAGGATGGAGATCTCTGTAATCAGATCTGGCTTTTATGTTAATCACCCGACCCATTTGCAATCCAAACTAGACGATGGTTCTAAATTAACTGTTCCGGAAGTAACCACGCGTTGTACATCCGCGCGAGACGGGATTGGCACGTGTCACGATCTCAGGCGGATCAGAAAGTGACCACTACAGATACTCCCTCTGCTTCCTTCTTTTAGAAAGAGGTCGGAAACTCTCTCTTAGTAGATTTTAGGTTCCCAGATCTACGACATAGATAGGAGAGCAGAATGAAATGAGAACTTTCTGGACCTGAATTCAAGGTGTTCATTGTTACTTCAGATTTTGTCCTATAGTCTATAGTGGCGTGCGAAGTCATACAGTCTAGGAAGGCCTTAAATGAACGTCACATCTGGTGCTGCGCCGATCTAGTTACCGCCTCTTGTGCGATGCGGCGTTCGAAGTGGGTGTTGCATATCTCAAGTGGCAACATTGGATAGGTAATCGTCTCTTATGAATGTGGGCGCTTTTCGAGGAAGGCATGGCATATCAAGTGCAACGGTTTGTGTCCCTTCTCCAATGACAAGTGTTGGACCTAAAGTGGAGTGGTGCTTCACCTTCTTTTGGGATTAAGAGCCCAGGAGGTTGGCTCTTGGGCTTCTTCCCCCTATATATATAGGATGGCACTCTTCAGGAGCGATCTAGACTGCTATCTGAAAGTCTTTTGTTGTTTAAAACCTTGTTCTGTTTTGCAAGCAGTGATGTCTCTTCGTCCTTCATTTAGTGGAAGAACGAGATGGAATGGGTGGTGTTGCGTACTGCACTCTTAATATTTGGGAGTCTATTTGTTGAAGAGTTTCAGTTCTTGCGATGAGCTAATTAAGCAGTCTCAGTTCTTGCGACAAGGCCCAGCTGTGGGGATGGATAGGGAATGAACTATCTTCTGCTTGGTCTGTATGTTTGGCCACTGGTCGGAGCAGACTGGGTGAAGTTTGAGCTTGTCCCCCTTTTCTTTCCTGGCAGCGAGCATGTAGCAGGAAGCATAAGGGTATTCAATGACGGCTCTGGTATCAGGAGTTAATCGCCTGTGCTCTTATGGGGTGCCGCCTTCTTGTCTGTCTCTGCTCCGGAGTTATAGTTTTGGTATAGGTATCCTCCTTTGCCTTGCAAGTTTCGGTCTGCAATTTGGTTTTGGTTCTCCTTACTATGATTTTCCTGGGTGTAACGCCCCGATCCAGCGGGTACAAAGATGTTATTGCGATGTATATACGTAGGTCAGAAATACCCTCACATATATACGCTAAGCATCAGTACGTGCAAAAATCAAAGTACGAAAGTACGTGGTGCATTATACATTCCAATATATAAGCACAATTATAAAGTTATCACAGGATGTGACATAATATTATAAGAATATTACATTACTGATAGGCGCAAATGTAAGAATACAAAGAGATATTGATTGAGTTGGACCCTGCACAGAAAATACAAAATTTCAGAATGGCTATGCGGGTCGTGACCCACAAGGAGGGACTTGCGATGAAAGTGCGTTGTAAGTTCTCTTTAGTTTACTTGAAATAGTTAAAAGCTCTTCTATTGTTCTTATAAAGAAAAGAAAAAAGAATCTATTATTAAGTTAAGAAGAAAGTGGTAGATTGAGAAGGTGAAGAAAATGAAAAATGAGTTTATACAAAGAAAGTGAAAATATTAAATAGAAAAGAGTTGTGATTGGTGGTAATCTCAACTAAAGAATAAAAGAAAAGGAGAAAAACCCTAAAAGTATTTACTTATCTCTTTTGGTTGGTGACATACCTTGAATCCTTGGCAAAGACATACCTCACCTTGAAGGCGAGCAAAGCTTGACAAATAGGATCTTCCCCATTCCTGATTTACACTTGAATTAAGGGGCAAACTAAACTAACAAAGAAACAATTATCTATCATTATAAGCCATTAAGGGCACTTGTAATGGCAAGGCTGGTTTGATGCTATAGGTTTCATTTGGATTATCATCAAAACTCGATAGAAGAAGAATAAGAGAAGAAGAACATAAAAACGTAACTTTGATTCAATAAAGTAAAAAATAAAGAAAAAAAGAACAACTTACACCGATATCACCCTCAGTACAAGCTTTACTCTAATTCCTTCATGAAACTCATCTCTAGTCTCAATTACATAAAGAAAAATAAAAATACATAAATAAAAAGTAAAAATCTAAGTTACAAACTAGAGTACAGTCTAGCCTATACTCTCTTCTCAATTATTCCTATTTTCCTTCAAAGTCTTCAATATGTATAGGCAGAATACATTGGGGAAGAGAGTATGCGGATAGGGGGATCAAATGCTCCCCCAACTGCCATAACAATGTCATGGATCCGCGGCATGGATGTGGCCAAATTGCCACATCTAGGGTGCGTGACTCTCTGATCTCTCAATCATCCTTTATCTCCTGATACATGTTTAGTTTGGGCTCTGGAGTTGATACTATCCTCCTTTGATCTTCAACTAACCGAATAAATCCTCAAAAACTAATTTTAACTGAATTAGATCTGGGATTATCCTCGATTAACCAAATAGATCCAATCAAATCAGAATTTAACTGGGTTTTAGTTAATTTTATCTTCCTTCTCCCAATAATTATCTTCTACAAAATAGACATTTAAGACAAAAAAATTAACAGATTTACTTACATGATAAATGTAGGAGTGTAATAAAAAGAATGCAAAATACGTGAACGATCACACTCCAGAACTATCTTTTACTTGTCCTCGAGCAAAACAAATACAAAGTAAAACAGAACTAACATTGTCTAACTCACTTTCGTAGGAATCACGGTTGCGCTTAGTATGTGCAACAAGCCATTAAACCTCTAGGTTACCTCTAGAGGACGAGTTTTGTCTCATGAGGGTTTTCAGTGGATTACACCCACAAAATCTACAAAGGAAGAGAAACAAAGTGTTGGTATTTCGAAAAAAATATTTTGAAAAAGAGAGAAAATATTTGAAGTATTATTATAAAAATTCAAGTAATCTATATGTTATAGGAAAATCAAATTTTTCATTCCTGAACTTAGTCTCTATTCAAAAACTTGTTATCAACCAAAGTAAAGAGTCAAATTGTATTTCTCATCTAGTCTATTATTTTATCCTACGTCATATGCACCTTCGTGACCGTGAAATTTTAACTTGGGGTTCTTCAACTCTAACTCTTATGCCTTAATTTTTTTAATTTTTGGTGGTATTATCCCTTAGTTTTATTAGGCTTTCTAATCTATCCATGTAATGCGCCTTTAGTCGGTGACTCCCAAACCGGACGATCTTAGGGTACTGGGTGAGAAAACACCCTAAGGACTTAAGGATTAGAGCAAATAAGGCCACAAAAATAAGGGTTTTTATTTATAAGATGGACCACTTTAGGCGGGAATACTTATGCTTTATGAGGCACAAATACCCAGCTTAATCAGAAGATTTTTAATATATATATATATATTTTTCCTTTTCTTTTTCTTTCTCTTTTTTATAAGGCATAATAATCTTTGTTTTTGAACCCTAAGTGTGTAAATGTATAAAGTATGCATATTTCACCAAGATAAAAATCAAGACGAAATTATTTTTTTCAATTTTTCTTTCTAACATTAGAAATCAAACAAATAATCTTATTTTGACCAAGCATAAGAAATCCTAATTATGATTCTCCGATTCCTTAAAATTAACTTAATTTCTTATAAAAAATAGGTCAAAATATTGTTTCTCTTTTCAAAAAGTTTTTAAAAGCAAAAAAAAAATGTTAATCTTTTATAAATAAAAATAAACCTATGTTATGTTAGAACCCTCCTTCACAACTATCTCATGCATTGTCCTCAATGTATGAATGAATGCATATATGCATGAAAAAGAATAAAAGGAAGGAAATATGCTACCTCAAGGTGGTAGTTCTGGTGGTGATCGGATTTGGTCAATCGTTTCTGCTCAATCTAAATGACGTGGATTATCTTGAACCCCATTGATGACCTCTTTTTTATTTACATTATTACAACCCCCTAAGTGAATAGGATTATATAAGACTCTAACATTAAAATCATCCTTGTTATTTGACCAATCTTGGAGTATCATCTCGGAGTCATATTTGTCTACATCTAAGTCTAACAATGGAATGTGATTTGAAGGAATGGTTAATTTAGGCTCAAGAGTTATGGGTTCAGGAACCAATACTGACTCGAGAAAATAAAGTTTAGGTTCAAGAGTTGGATTCAGTTTAAGAGTTTGGTCCAAATTAAAAAATTGACGTTCACATTCATTTCCCAACAATGGAATGTGACTATTCAAAATAAGTGGTTCATGTTCAAAATCTCTAGGGACAGAAATCAGTGTTGGCTCGAGAATTGGATCTAAATTGGATGAAGATACCAGAGTCAACATAGATTCAAAAAGTGAAATTAAATCACAATTTTGGGAATCAGTGTCACATTCATCTTCAAGTTCAAATTCATTTAAATAAAAACTTGCCAATTTGCCCATGGGTTGGTATTGGTCAAGTTCAAAGCTTTGTGGTGAAACTGAATCATGGTCAATATTTCAAGATACCATGATTCTTAATTTTCATCAATATGGCTAGAAGTGTTGGGAAGTCAAAGATTGGGTAGAGAGAGTTTCCTCATTCCTACGCATTTTTTCTAATCGACTAAGTTTTGCTTCTATCATATCGAATGGATCACTTTGGAATTGAATCATGGAGTCATACTCTTTTCTAAGTTTGTATGTTCTTCTTGTTGTTGGACTTGAAAATTGGAGTAAGGATCTTGAAATTGAAATTTTTGATGAGATTTTAAGTCTTCTAGATTTTGAATTCGTCGCTCGAGCTCTTCTATGGCTTCCATCCTTTTTTCTCAGTCAATTGGCTCTTCTATTGGTTAATTGGGAAAAAGAGTATATGAAGCAGAATGTTGTGTAAGATTTTTGATAATATGATTCAGGGGAGTTGTATCTCCACTGACTCTATGAAGAGTGGTGATGAAGATTATTTTACCTTCTCGCGTCTGAACTCAGCTCAGGCAAAATGCGGACATGAGCCTCGCATCTAAGCTTAACTCAACTAGAAGCGGGTCAGATTTTTGAGGCACAAAGATTCTCTTTCTTTCCCTTATATTTAATTCCCTTCAAATCAACTCCAATCAATCATCATCACTTCCTCTCCACTCTGCAAATGTGACACTCGCGTTTTCATCTAACGTGGACCTCACCTCCGCGTCTGGCCCAACTAAGCCAGACCTGGGTCTGGCTTGAGAGACGCGGTCTGAGATTTTAAGTGGAGGGTATGAGTGTAATAATATCCACTTCTATAACTATATATATTTCATAACCCCTTTCTCTTAATTCCTTATAAATTTCATCCTTTTTCTTCTTCTTCTTCTTCATTCCAACCGCACCTAACCATGGCTGTCGTGGCCTCCACCTTGGCAAGCTGATTGAGCTTGAACCTGCACAAAAATACGGAATTTTAGAACTTAAAAATAGAGATGTGCAAGTGCTTAATTCTACCGCGATAGCAAATGCTATGCGGGTCGTGATCCACAAGGAGGGTTAGCGATAGAAGCGTTCAAGGCTTGTATTGAAATCTTTGTGAAGAAAAATGAAGGTTCTTTTTTGTTTTAAGAAATGAAAATGAAAAAGAGTTAGGTTAAAGTTAAGTGAGAAAGAAAGCGATAGATGGAGAAGGTGGAGAAAAATGGAGAATGATTATTTACAAAGAAATGAAAAAGGAGTGATGAAAGAAGTGGGTGTTGGTGATTTAAACTAAAGAAATAAAAGGAAAGAAAGAAGATTAAAGAAATACTTACCTAGTTTGGTTGATGACTTACCTGGAACCCTTGCATGTTTTACCTTGCTTCGGAGGCGTTCAACGCATAAGCCATAAGATCGAGCTCAGTCCCCAGTCGCATTACATCATCAAGACGAACAAGCATGAAATGATACGGAGTCTTGAGGAGGAGAATATCACCATGAATTATCGTTGGCACTCACAAACATGTTATACTGATGCTTCTGGATTCACTTGCATGCTCATCAAAACCAAAAGAGGTAAAGTAGAAAGAATAAGAAGAAAACAAAGTAAAGACGAACATAAAAAATTACCTTTTATTGCTAGTAGAAACGATGGAAGAAAGGAGGAGGGTACATCGGTGTCACTCTCAACATAAGCCTCTCTCTCTCTTACTTACATGAATCTCAATCTAACCTAAGTTTACATACAAATTAAAATACATAAAAAGAAAACAAAAACCTATACTACAAAGAGTGAAAAACTGGACTAATCCTATCTCTGCATGGTCGTCCCATTTTGCTTTGCTGAAACTAGTATTTATAGGGCAAAACCAAAAGGGGGGATCCCGGGAAGATTGGGGAGCAAACGCTCCCCCAACTGACACAAGATAGCCACGGAAACGAGGCTTGGGCCGTGTTTTCGCTGCCTTGGTTGGCCAGGTGGCCACACCCAATTGGTGGGATCTCCTGGTTTGGTTATTCACCTGTATCTTCTTCTGGTTTTCTCGTTTCAGCTTCAGAATTTGACGAAACAGCCTTTGATTGTTGGCTTCAACCGCTTGATTCAGGGAGGATTCTTCTCAACCGGTTTTCAACCTCTTGATATGCCAAGATTTAGCCCTGATTCCTTGATTTCGAATTTCTTCTGAATTAAATCAGAATTTGGTGGGCTTTTGGGCTTGTTTCTTTCTTTTCTTTTAGCAATTGGGCCTACATTAAACAAAGAAGAAGAATACTTATTAATATGATTTATTAGCTAAAAAGTATGGTAAGGTGACAATGTATATGCAATATATGTGACTAATCACACCCCACACTTATCTCTTGCTCGTCCTTGAGTAAAACAACTAAACTATACTAAGGATTATTAGACCACTTTCGCAGGTCACTCGATTGCACTTAGCATGTGCAACAAGCCGTTAAACCTCTGGTTTCCCCTAGAGGACGAGGTTTGTCTCGTGAGGGTTTTCAGTGGATTACACCCACAAAATCCATAAAGAAAGAGAAACAAAGAGTAAGTATTTTCGAAAAGCATTTTGAAAGGAAAAATATTTGAAATATAATTGTAAGACTTAAGTAATCTATAAGTTATAGGAAAACTGAATTTTTCATTCTTAAACTTAGTCTCTATTCAAAAATTGTTATCAATCAAAGTAAGGAGTCAAATTGTACTTCTCATTTAGTCTATTACTTTACCCTAAGTCATATGCACCTTGTGATCGTGAAAATTTTGACTAAGGGTTCATTAAATCTAACTCTTATGCCTTATATATATATATATATATATATATATATATATATATATATATATATATATATATATATATATATATATATATATATATATTGTGGTATTATTCCTTAGTTCTATTAGGCTTTCTAATCTGCCCATGTAATGAGCCTTTAATCGATGACTCCCAAACCAAACGGTCTTAGGGCACCTGGTGAGAAAACACCCCAAGGACTTAAGGACTCGAGCAAACAAGGCCACAAAACTAAGAATTTTATTATATGAACCCCTTTAGGCGTGAATACTTATACTTTATTAGGCACAAATACCCAGCTTAATCAGAGGATTTTTATATATATTTTTTCTCAAACTTATCTAATCATCTTTCGCATAAATACTAAGGCTTGCTTAGGCCAAAGTACCTAGCTAATCAATAATTAGATTTGTTCATCTTTCATAGATTTTTTTCTTTTTTTTTTTATATATAAGGCATGAGAATCTTTGTTTTTGAACCCTAAGTGTGTAAGTGTATGAAGTGTGCATATTTCATTAAGGTAAAGATCAAGACTAAATTACTTTGACAAATTATCTTCCTAACCCTAAAAATCAAACAAATAATCTTATTTTGACCAAATTTAAGAAATCCTAATTTTGATTTTCCTATTCCTTAAAATTGACTCAATTTCTTACAAAAAATATGTCAAAATATTGTTTCTATTTTCAAAAAGTTTTTTTTTAAAAGTAAAGAAAAACCTAAGTTATGTTAGACCCTCCCCCACACCTATCTCATGCATTGTCCTCAATGTATAAATTAATGCATAGATGCATGAAAAAGAAAACAGGGAAGGAAAAATACTGCCTTAAGGTGGTGGTTCCGGTGGTGGTCTGATTGGTCAACGAAATGCGGCCCAATCGACTTTGCATGGAGTTCGGAGGAACCCACCAAAAATCTCTCTAATATAACCCATTAAAATGATGTATCCATGAAGGATTTTTATTAAGAATTTAACCCTATCTAATTTCCAAATTCCATAATTAATTTCGGAGTCAAATTTGTCAACCGCCTTGTCCCAAAATGGAGTGTGAAAAGATAGAATGATTGACTTGGACTCAGGAAGTACTGGAACTAATACCGACTCAGAAAAGTGACTTAAGTCAAGTAAAGGTTCAGGAGTCGAGATTGGCTCAGAAAGTGGGTCCAAATCAAGAAGTTAAAACTCAAGTCCACATTCAGTTTTCAACAATGGAATGTGACTAATATTGGTGATTCAAGTTCAAGAATGATAGGTGTGGGAATCAAAACTGACTCTAAAATATTACTCAAGTCGGGTAACAAAACAGGAGTCAATATTGATTTGGGAATTTGAACTGGATCACAGATTTGAGAATCTAGGTCACATTTCTCATTGAGTTCAATGTCATAAAAATGAGAACTTGCCAATTTATCAATAGGACTTTCAAAAGTGTAAAATTGGTCAATTTCAATATGATCATCAAAGATGGGTGATTCAATTTCATGATGAATTGGCACAGGATCCAATGTTGACTCGGGAAAAGATTAAAATCAGGTGAAGACACCGGAGTTATTATTGAATCAGGAAGTAGAATTGAATCACTAAGTTGAGGTTCAGGATCATATTCATTCTCAAGTTCTATTTCATGAAGGAATAACTTGTCAAACTGTTAATATCATTTTCAAAATTTGGAGTTTGGGCAAGTTCAAATGATTGTTTGAAATGGAACTTTGATTTTCAAAATAACATGACTCTTCGGCTCTAACAGAATGGTTAGCGACATCAGAACTGGTTAAACGGTCAGAATGTAGAGATTGGACCATCGTATCTATGTCACGATTACGAGCGTTTTGAGCCTGAGTCATGGCTTCAAGCATTTTTCATAGTTGATTGGTTCATCGTTTGTTGAAAAGATGAAGTGTTGTCTTGGAATTGGTGGTGAAATTGTGAGTCCATCAGATTTTGTGATTTTTGTTTGGACTCACGCATACTCATTTCCAAAATTGATGGTTTTTATTTTGAACTGGTGGAACTGAGTATAAATCTTGGAAATATTGTGACTAGGTTGATAAGGAGGACAAGTTGTTGAAAATGGACTCGAGGGAGGTGATCCCCACTAATTCTGTGAAGAGTTAAAATTATTCTGGAAATTATGGTTGTAAGATTGGGGGCATGGGTTATATTGATCGGATAAGACCAATCGGCACACTAGGTTGGTTAAAGTTATTGTATACCGGGTTGGTAATATCCGAAAAAGAGGTCGGTGTGTAATATGGATTACTATTAAAATTGAAAAAAAATTGTTATTATAAGCCATATCACACAATAAAATACAAACAAAGAAGGAAAAAAAACAAACAATATGCACACAAATAAAGAAAAAAAAATTCTAAACTAAGTTAGGGTAGACCTATGACTAGACGACTCCTAACTGGTTAGACTGTCCACGGGAGGTATAATGTAGACTTTGACCACAAGCTAATCAGCCAAGTTAGGGCAAGATTGGTGGGAGGTTATCCGTCAAAGACGTTCTTGATTAAATAACCACAACTTCAGGCTTTCGGCCCTTAATCCCCTTCCTAGACACTGATTTGGCAGGAGTCAAATTCCAACACCTTTCCCCCTTAGGATAATCTCCTAATTGAGTCCGAGATGTCCCTAAAGCCAACGTCTACTCATTTTTAGTTAGGCTTGGGTTAGTGAGTGCTTAGAATCTGATTTTTGGGCTAAGGAAGGGTGATTAAATCCCCACCTTATCTTGTATGAGGTGGTGCCCTTAAGATTAGTTTGTGCAAGTGTACAAGATATGCAAACAAGATTCACTCAAAGCGATGTAAATCAACCAAGAGATGAGTCATATTCTAATTGCAATGCGAACGTACCTGCTCCAGCACTCTTCAACAATAAAGTAAATGAAATTGAAAAGACACGTGCCTAAAATGTAAACGTCTAATCAATTTTTAACTTTTTCAACAAATGTTTTACTGTTGGTTTATTAGCAGGCTTCTGGTGATGACATATAAGAAATAAAGTTTGCAGAAAACTATAATTTTGCAAAGTAAGCAGCCCTGCCAAAAGACAGTCAGTAGTGAGCTCCTTTTTACCGCGGATCCGCGACCATAGCCGCGGAAACGGGACAATCCAGAGGGCGCTGGTCTCTGTTTTCTGGAACAGAGGCCCAAGACCACTTATATGTTACTGCAATCTTTTTTTCCTGCTTTTCCTGCCCTGTAACCTGCAACAGAGAAGAAAAATTCATTTTAGTTCAAAAATTCAATAATAACCGTTAACCTCCCCGGCAACGGCGCCAAATTTGATTGAGCTTGAACCTGCACAAAAATACAAAATTTCAGAACTTAAAAATAGAGATGTGCAAGTGCTCAATTCTACCGCGATAGCAAGTGGGCTATGCAGGTCGTGATCCACAAAGAGAGTTAGCGATAGAAGCGTTCAAGGTTTGTATTGAAATCTTTGTGAAGAAAAATGAAGGTTCTTCTTTTTTTAAGAATTAAGAAATGAAATGAAAAAGAGTTAGGTTAAAGTTAAGTGAGAAAGAAAGCGACAGATGGAGAAGGTGGAGAAAAATGGAGAATGATTATTTACAAAGAAATGAAAAAGGAGTGATGAAAGAAGTGGGTGTTGGTGATTTAAACTAAAGAAATAAAAGGAAAGAAAGAAGATTAAAGAAATACTTACCTAGTTTGGTGATGACTTACCTGGAACCCTTGCATGTTCTACCTTACTTCGGAGGCGTTCAACGCATAAGCCATAGGATCGAGCTCAGTCCCCAGTCGCATTACATCATCAAGACGAACAAGCATGAAATGATACGGCGTCTTGAGGAGGAGAACATCACTATGAATTATCGTTGGCACTCACACAACATTGTTATACTGATGCTTCTGGATTCACTTGCATGCTCATCAAAACCAAAAGAGGTAAAGTAGAAAGAAGAAGAAGAAAACAAAGTAAAGACGAACATAAAAATTACCTTTTATTGCTAGCAGAAATGATGGAAGAAAGGAGGAGGGTACATCGGTGTCACTCTCAACATAAGCCTCTCTCTCTTACTTACATGAATCTCAATCTAACCTAAGCTACATACAAATTAAAATTACATAAAAAGAAAACAAAAACCTATATTACAAAGAGTGAAAAATTGGACTAATTCCTTGTACGCGCACGGAAAATCGAAGGAGGATTCGCTGTAAAATTTCCTTGGATCAATTGAAAGATGACAACAAAACAGTTTTCCGACTACAAGGGAGGGAGGATGTTGAGTCTGAATCCTCCTTGTTTAAGGCTGGGTCTTCAAGTGGTGGTGGAGAGTGAATCTTGTTCTCTGTGACCGAGTGAACGTTGAGATCTTCGGGGCTCTTCTCTTCGGGTGGTTGACGGAGTAACACAGCTCTGTCGACCAAAACTCTCAAAGAGATTGTCGGCAAAGACTAACTTGAACACAGCAAGTTTTCTGAAGGGTTGGACTCTCTCTCTTTCTCTCAGAGTTCTTTTCTCCCAAAAAAAATCCGACCCCTTCTTCATAGCAACGGGGCTATTTATAGAGGTTTCAGGGGCGTACGTGCCTCCTAAAAATACTCCGTAATGGGGGCTAACTTTTCCCATTATGTGGGCCGTGATTGACCCTATAACCGGGACGGTTACCACTGAGATGCGGGTTTCGACCCTCGCGCCTTGGTACTGCTGAGACGCGGGTTCGACCCACGCGCCTTGGTGTGGGTTTCGACCCACGCGCCTTGGTGCGGCTGAGACGCGGGTTTCGACCCACGCACCTTGGTGCGGCTGAGACGGGTTTCAACCCACGCGCCTTGGTGCGGCTGAGACGCGGGTTTCGACCCTCGCGCCTTGATGCGGCTGAGACGCGGTTTCAACCCACGCGCCTTGGTGCTGCTGTGACGCGGGTTTCGACCCTCGCGCCTTGATGCTGAGACGCGGCCAAAATTAGCTTTGCGTCTAGAACTTGGAATTGCTTTTCAATGGCTTGTCTTTTAGTGATTTTAGACAGCATACAGAACCTCCTCCAAAGTTTTCGACATTCCGCAGTTAAGTGGGACGGATTTCGAAATACTTGGACTCTAGCTAAACTTACCCTTATGACTGGACTGTCAATGCTCCGAGTTTGATCTTATCTGGAGTATGGTCTTCGTGAGTGTACTGTGAAACTCTCTGAAGCCACCAAAGTTGATCGAGTTGAGTGTCTAGATGCACAGTCTAAACCTCCCCGATTGCTTTAAGTCTGTCGTGGGTGCACTTTAAGCCAGGAGTGGACAGTCATTTGCTTGTGATAGTGTACTATTGAACCGATTTGCAGAAGTAAGGACTGAACGCCAGTTCTTTGGGACGCAGGGATAGTACTGCTTTTAGAGATGCGACTTTCATAGGGTGCATCTTTTGGAATGAAAACGCGACTGTTATTCCATAAGGCAGACGCGATTTTTGTCTGGGTCTGGAAGGATGCGAACTTTGGAGAGACGCATCTTTTGCAGTGAAGCCGCGGACTCTCTGGACGCAACTATGGCCGTGCTGAAAGGATGCGTCCATTGAAGAGACGCGACTGTTGGGTGCGAATTCGCCCCATAATATGAGTGCACTGCCACGTGTCCTGTGGAACCGACGGGACACCTTCTTTTTGGCGTGCGAACTTCATGTGCATTAAATGCACTGTCCACGCGTCAGGCGGTGATTCGACGTCGAGCCAAGCACCGCGGTATCTTTGCGAATCGCCGTGCCTATAAATGGCAACAGTCGTCGAGAGAGAGTTATCATTTAGTCTCCCCTTCATCTACGAGCGCCTTTGTTAGGGTTTGAGAAAAGAGCTTCTTTGTTCTCTCTTCTTCCATCTAATATCAGATTTTGATTCGCAATGGCGCCCAAGCTAAGTAAATGCTTCGTCTTCAAAGGCGATTGTCGCCGAGACTCAAAGGGGCGGTTCC